>SRMA01025930.1:266861-322028 GCA_007224835.1 Danionella cerebrum | reverse complement strand
CCCTTCACCTCATGTGAATACACAAAATGCAGAGAAAGGAGTAGGGCTAAGGGGATAGAAATTGACACAGCCTTGGTGACTATTCATTCATTAATTTTCTTCTTCTTTCGGGGTCACAGGTTTCTGCTGGGCGAAAGGTAGGGGTAAACCCTGGACAGATTGCAAGTTTAGTGGAATTTAGAAAGTTCAATTAACCTTGCACATTGGGGGGGCAAAAACAACGCAGGAAGCCTCTTGGGAAGACTAGTTGCTGGCCTCAAATCAGCGACCTTCTCAATGAATGGCCACAATGCTAACCTTCAAAAATTTACTTTACAACCCCAAATTGTTGTTTTTAGACATTTCCTTTCTTTAAAAAGACAGTTGGAGAACTGAACCTTGTTTTATTGATGGTTTAGTTTTTACATGCAGTTTGTGTGTGTGTGTGTGTGTGTGTGTGTGTGTGTGTGTGTGTGTGTGTGTGTGTGCGTGTGCGCGTGTGTGCGCGTGTGCGTGTGTGTGTGTATGTGCAAACAAAACCCTTTCATTTTAACAGGATTAGTTTTTTTTTTCCCAAATCCATAAGCGATAAAAAAAACAAAAACCCTCATCATATTCTAAAAATGTCTTAGAACAATCATCAGAATTATTTGGACACCTGCTGAGCAATGTAAACGATCTAATGAGGGAGTGTTTATTTCTATTGATTGTCTTCCTGTCCAAGTCTCCAGCAGTGCCTGTAGGCATCAGGCCGTGTCGTCCCTGTGTCCTCACAAATACCCTCTACAACACCAGATGTTTCTACACATAGCAGCATCCAATCAAAAAGTGAGATTCTGCCTCCCTGAGCCGAGTCCACCAGGTGGCATTGGCAGATATTAGAGCGTTCTTGTCATGTTACGTAAGTCTCCTCATTTTCTCAAACAAGTTTCTACGTTATGCTTAAAATAACTTATTTATTGATACGCTCATGCCAATATGAGTATGTTTAATGGGAAATAAAAAGATGCGTCATCTATCATTAATCCATTTCTCTCTGTCTCTTGCATAAAAAGTACAGTGTGTTAGGCAGTAACAGAAAGAGACAGATATATACCACCACCCACACACGCATGTATGACCCTGTAGATCTCACAGCAGCGAGTCGGCCCCCACATCTCCACACACACAGCAGTGATTTCGAGATTCAAGGGGTCAGAGTCGCTCCCAGAAACACATGCATGGGCTGGCAGATGGAGTCACGCTGCTTAATATCACATGGACTGAGGGCCGGTCCACAATCATGGACATCAAAGTAAAAAAAAAGGAGTCCACACTCACAAGCATCCAGCTAGATGTAGGTTGTGTGAGAAAAAAAGGGTCTTGTGCCGTATTTAGCACGCTGCCTGTTGATGAGGTCTTTTTAAAGAGTCTTGTACAGTGTGCTGTCAGTTGTGTTTCGAGAACGCTGCTGCGGAGCTCTGCCTGGGATTAGAACAAATCTGTCATGAATTTTAGATGCTGTTAAACACAGGGATTGAGAAGCTCGAGAGGCAGCAGTTGGCTGTGAATTGTCATTAGCGGCTCCCCCCTCAGAGGCTGCGAGGGTTGTAGCTGTACTGGGATTGAATGTTGTCTGGTGGGAATATTCGCTTCTCTCTGCTGATATGCCTCCATATGGAAGCTAGAGCATTTCATACCTGGATCGTGGCTTCAGTTTTTTTTTGAGAACGTCCTTTGTTTTGAGGGTTCTTCACACATGAATACAGCAAACCAATAAGATCACATTTTCCTTGATTGAAACATGTGTTACTTTTACATGTTCAATAGAAATAAGATAAAGATTTTTTTAAAAATAAGTTGGAACACTAATTAATGGAACATTAAAGGAACACTCCACTTTTGGCACTTCATGCCCTGAGATAACTCACAAATAAGTAACTTGTGCACAAATCTAAGCCCTGACACACCAACCAGATGGCAAACAACTAGCAAGGATGAAATGAGTGAGAGTGTGTGGGTGGGTGAATGAGTGAATGAGTGGGTGGGTGAATGAGTGAATGAGTGGGTGGGTGAATGAGTGGGTGGGTGAATGAGTGGGTAGGTGGGTGGGTGAGTGAGTGAGTGAGTGAGAGAGGGGGTGGGTGGGTGCTATGGATTTTTATGACTAAAACATAGTGGTATGAATAGTCTGTTTTTGTAGCAAACCAGATAAAAGGGCATTTGAGGACTGACAAAAACATCTTACCTAAAAATAAAATTATTTAAATGCAGATTTCTGCCCCTGCAACACTAGTAATAAGAGAGCGCTTGCTATAAACCAGATAAACCTCTCAGTGAGCAGATGCTCTAATGGGCCTTTTAACTCAGAACAGGCGTTGAAGGATTCCTGCAGCTTCTTCTCAATAACTTTAATTCAGTTTTTCCTCCACCTGCTTTTTTGCTTACATATGTTGTTGGAAAGCTTTCATTGTATGTTTTTTTCTCCCTTTAAACAGAACATCCATTCTTTTCTTAATCTCCCAACGAAATATATCGTAGGATTCATTAAAACCCCGAAAGTTCTGGGTTATATTACATTTTTTAATTAATCACATTACTCCTTCAGGGTTGACTCTTACGATGATATCCAAGAATACATGCTTGTCCTACACCCGTTTGGCATATCTGTTCAGTTACAGTAGCCTCAGCAAGAATCAATATTGAAAACAGAATCAGTTTGTCTGTAGGTGAAAGTTTAAATGAACTCTTGGAATGCTCATATTGATTTTGACCGTCATTATCCCCATGAATCTGACCAGGCTTGTTGATTGAGATCCATTGTTATAACGGTAACATTATTGTAATTACACTGTAATCATGTCCTTTTCAATGTACCCCAGTTGAAAATCACAGAGCAATGTCGCCCTTTGTCCAAAGCCGACTTGCTTCCAAGGCTCTTTAGCTGGCAATCTGAGGATGAGATATATATTATATTTTTACCTCCTAATAATGTGCAGCTCATCTGCTCTTCAGGTCTTGGCTGTCTAACTGTCCTTCTGTCTTATTATCCAGGGACTAAGAGGATTTAAAGTTGCTTTCCAAATGGAGGATATCAACAATCTGCTCTCTAAAATGCTTATCCCCCACATATAAACAAAATTATATTAAAACACTTGACTTAAACTTTAGAAAAAAACTAACTACTAATTGTGAATAAAGAAATTGAAAAGTGATTGTTTTATTTGCATATTGTGAAATGCTTAGAGGGCCAAACACAAGAAATCAGTCAAATAAAATATTTATAGTCTACCCTCATATAGGTGCTCATCTAATTCCTTTCAGGAAGATAACATAACGATAACTGGAATGGTCAGAGACACCATGGAACAAGTAGCCAAAGACAAGATCACTAAACCCAAGACCGGACTGGGTGAGATACTGGACACTGGATGAATGGAATGGTTTTTATTTACATTTATTTCAAAACCCAAGTAAGAAGACTCTGATAGCAATTCCTAAGAAGATTTAACAGAAACTACTGCTTTATTTAGCTTAAACATTAGAGATGATATTAGCTACACACATGCTGCATGGAGAACAAAGAAGATCAGGGAAGGGGGAAAGGGGAGACAATGTGAAAGGCAGCTGCCAGCCCTTGGGTCTCCCTCATGAAAAGGGAAGAACGTAATAAAGCTACTTTATTTAAGCAACTTGTAACTTTCTGTTGTGATGTAACTTCTTGTTATATCTCAGACAATAGTATTTTAAATATTTTTCTATTACAATGTTGAAAACACACAGGAACGTTGATCAGAACCTCAGAATCACCTTGAGAATGACCAAGTAAACAAGAGACTAAAGTGAGAAGTTTTAAATCAACCTAACAAGCATGCGCTCTCCCAAATGAGAGAAGTTAGATATGATGATATGTATGTGCAGTTAAGGAAGAAATCTGAAAAGCACAAGAGGAAGAGAACTATCTCAAAATCATGATCCTGACCTGAAAAAGCAGCAAGATAGCAAGGAAACCTGAGCTTCTATTCAGATAGATCAAAGTTCTTGGAGGTAAAGTTACCATTAAAGTGCACTAGAATTTCCTGACAATGACTTTCAACAATCAGCTGTTTAAAGTCGGTTCTCTGATGTGATTTATCCATCAAACATTCTGTGTGACAGTAGTACTGCGTACAAAGCCAACGGCATTAAAGCTCAACTTCTATCAAACTAAAAAGTTAAAATTATAACATATTTCTGAACGTTGGATGGTGATTGGTTGTGTGGATAATAATGGGATTCGGGTTCAGGTATGCTGTCATTCTCAAGTGAATGTTTTAAGGTTGTTCAGGTGCTGTGACAGTGATATAATTCTTGACAGATGTTCGAGCTAAAATTATAATGTGTTTATGGACACTGTGTACTACGCACTGGGGAAGCAAGATGAGGTTTTTAACACTTTAATATTGGTTTAATGCAAGTTTAAACAGTTGAAACTTTGTATACTGATCAGCACAATGATTTGCTGTATCTTTTGGAGTTTGATTTTAGTGATAAAGAATAAAAAAATCAAAGATAACTTCTTCTAAGATCATTTTAATATGATGCTAAGAAATGGTGTGTGCATGGTGTAACAAAAGACAGCCAGAAAAGACTTTTGGTTCAAAATGTATAGCCAGGTACTGTTCAAGTATTCCAATGAGAAACCACCAACCACTCTGCCACTCCTCAGACAATCACCCACCTGCTCCATAAGCGATCCTTCCCAGTCACACTTCTTGTAATAGAACTACGGCTTACACCCTGCTGACTCTCCTCTGTTGTAACTTGGATCTATGTCTTTGGTCGTTCAACGATTACCCAAAGGACGTGTCTCATGGAACCACTGCTGATCTCCCCTTACCTGTTACCAACTGGACCCTGCATTTTTCGATGATCTCTGCCTCTTTAACTCATCATCGCTGCTCTTCTCTTAGAGCAATGTCACATTGGTTCTCCAGTGAATCATTGGTTTTACTGCTTTTGATCAGAGGACATTGGTTGCAATTCTTGGTGATATGCTCTCTGACTCTTTAAAAAAGGTGTGTTATATTTGTGTAACCCAGATAATTGTAAAAAAAAAACCTGTAAGTAGTCTGATCCGGTCTTCCATATTGGGGTGGGGGGGGGGGTCATTGGGACCTTTTACGATTTTCATATACTTCATTCTCCTTTAACAGTAGGTCTGAGTCTTGTCCCTGGCAATGTTTTTTTTCTTTTTTCAGATCATTTCCATTTACTCTATGGATCTTCAAAACTGTCTGCCATCTAGAGCAGTGCACGATTAATGATAAAGATCCAGTTAGCATGCGTCTGACTCATTTTGCAGAGCTCCTTAAAAAATAAATCTTCTTTAATGCTACATATTAAACATAGTTTACAAAAATGTGATCTCAATGAATAGAACAAAACCTCAAACCTAATCCTTTATTCTGAGTTTGTCGGAGGCAACATTCCACTGTCAGAGGGATGTCGGAAATGAAAACAGTTTTCTTTTGTCAGTGGAACCACATATGCTAAACCTGTATAGCATTACTCTTTATTGCTAGCTTTACAGTACTGTTAAATGCTGTACTCTGACAGCTTGATGAATGTTCTAAGGTGGTACAAGTTATTTTGAGGGGAGCACACAGCTAAAGTGGTTCCGGCCATTACAGCATTCAAGCTGCTCTGATTTCAGTTCTTTCAAGCCACCATTTACTCCCTATGAGCTGAAAAAACTGTAAATACACCAATCATCAAATCCAAAGAGTAAATGAAAGCTACTTTTAAATGTTTAAAAATAGAATTAATCAAATAAGAGTAGTGTTGTGATTTCCACGCTGTTTCTCTGCAAGGAGGATATTGGTACATCCTGGATTGGATACATTTATGGAGAATGACTGAATAATGGGAGTTTGTTACACTGCAATAGGTCACACTGTAAGATCTCTAGTCAGGGTTCATAAGATTGCATGAGTGATGCCCTTCACGCCCCATACTTGTTTTCATTAAATGCACTCACCAGCAGAACTGGAAGTGGTTGCAGTTTCTTTTTGTTGACTTTACTAACCAACTTTGAGCTGCCCTTCATCTTTCGATCCCAGCAGAAACCAGTAGCTGCCCCTTGAAGTGTCTTTGCTCTTCAACCTTCAATTCTATCTGGTGTGCCAATCCCAGCAATTTTTTCACACCTGAATTCCCTCTCTGCAGCTTTGTGCCAAATCCTGCTCGGGCAACCTGTCCCTCCAGCTTGAACCCTGAAGTCCGATGAGTCTCTGGAGTCGACAGATAGCCTGCCAAGGTTGACTGATATCGCACCTGCAGCCATACTTAGCATTTTCGGTTAAATCTACACTTTGGATTTTAATTCAGTTTGTTTTACTTATCAAAACAGATTTGAACTTTGCCTTTTGATAAATCAGATACTACTGGAATTATTTACAATTTTTTTCAGGGTTACATGGATACTTTTATTGAGTGAGTCAGTATAGCTTTCAGTAGTTTACTGAATGCAATATAGTATGATCAGTGATGATAACCGCTAGCATTTTAAATAATAATGTTAAATAGTGTGCTCAGGATTGAGCTTTTCAAGCAGAGTAAATTAGGAGTGGAAATGATTTTGTGGCATTTTCTTTTAATTTGTTTGGGAAGTGAACATGTTTCTTGAGTTTTTGAGCCCAGGAGCCTCTGTGTAGTTTAGCTTCCAAATAAAACAAGAGCTGCTAGAGGCAAACAAAACTACTCTGTAAAGTTGTACTTTTAAACATGACCTGAAGACACAATTAAAAATGCATTTAGGGTAGTAAATAAAGTGAATAAATGTTTTATCAGACTTTTCATGGACTGGTAACTTGTCATGGGTGTATGGCGGGATTTAGTGGCCCAAAAGAATTGTCAGGACTAACAGGTAAACAAGCAGTGGTGTAACAAGAGCAAGTTCTTGCCTCACAAATGATGCAAAAAAGAAAATCTACCATTTCAATTGTGTTTTTAAAAAAGACATAGGCTTTTTATTTTAAAACTGGCAATGAAACTGTCTTTACTTTGGAAAGGGGCACAGAAAATAGTGACTCACAGCACATGGACGTCAAGCAGATTCAAATATTTTTAGAAAGCATTCAATTTCTGATGCGTTCTACTTCTTTGTGTGATTGTAAGCTGAAATAATAGGATAATAGAATGGTGAAATGTAATAACAGAAAACAAAGAGAGCTCATTTAATATTTGACCTTCAACAAATTGCAGTGCTCAACTGTGAAATTGAGAGCCAAAAAGGGTTTCAATTAAGTGACAATTCATCCAAAATGGAAGCTTCTGTCTGTTGCTTGGTCTGCATTTGTTCAGTACAACTGTACTCCGGTAATGTGCAGTGAGGTTCATGGCTGGCAAGACACTGATGTCATCAGTCAGATTTACAAATATATGAGCCCTACAGAGTATCAAAGTTTAATAAAACATGAAAAGAATGTATTCCCTCTTTAGAAGAATAGTCTCTGAAATGTATATATAGGACAGTGAAGAGAGACAGGAAGTGAGGTGGAGAGAGAGGAGGGAATATGGGAAAGGCTATGTCTTCGGGACTCGAACCCAAATCGCCCTGTACATCTGTGCGTACATGTCTAGCGCATGTCTAGTCTTCCACATCGCAGAAAAAATTTGTTTTTATCAGTCTTTATTAGTTTGTATTAGTCTTTTTCATACATTTAAACATTTGCTATATTGATACAGCTTAACATAGTTTAAAACCATTATTGGACATTAAGAGTTACATTGCCTGTAAAGAATTTCGCCAGAGCCACCAATCTAAACGGTGGTGGTACAGTTCTAACCCAATAGAACTTTCACTAACAGAAGGATCAAAATGTTGGATCAAAAGTTCCCAACAGCACTTGATTTTATAACAGTTCATTTCTCCTTTCTGATGTAGCGGTCACACTTTGAAAAAAAAAAACCATTGACTTGAATGGGATCACATGCGGCGATGAGAAAGCGGAAGTTCCTGCCTACACTGTGCGATTCCGGATTCCGTTCCAACGGAAAGTTCAGCTTGGATATGTCTTAGCAAGGTCAGGTCAGTGAGCTTTTTTGATCACTCAGTATGAACCCAATGTACATTTTTAGTCGATGAGTATTGATTTAATGTAGATCATCCTGTTATAATTCAGACAAGCTACATAGTGAATTGTTTATTTTTTTAATGACGCTGTTTTGTGGGCGGACCCATAACAAACGCATGCTGTGAAAACTCAGATTGTTCAGGAGTAGCGTGCTCTACGGTTCACACCTGCTGACTCTCCAGAATGACATTGCTTCCCCGGCTCCTCTTCTTCTTCCTGTTCCATATGCTGTGTCTCTAGGAAACCACCATAATGCTCATCTGTTCACCAAGATCCTCTGCTTCAGAAATTTGCCTCATCTGCTTCACCCGACTCTGAGTGTTGAATGATCCTACTCGGATCCCCCTGAACCGCCTCCACTGGAAGGACTCCCGGATTGATGCTAGGAATTTCACATGTAAATAAACCCAGAATTCTACTGACAACGCCTTCGCCTTCCTTCACAGCCATAACACAAATACACAGCTAACTAAATATATTCAACTGCGAAAGAACAGATAAGTTTGTAATTGACAAATCATCAACAATCAGTTTTGAAAACAAATCACTCTTCAAAACTGATTTATGTTGAGCAGTGGAAAAGAACCGGGAGGGCAGAATAAAGAGTGAAATGTTTTAATTGTTTGCTGGATTATCTTTAGAAGTTGAATAGATTTAATAACACTTTGCAATTGAACCTTGCAGCATAATGTCAAGAGCCGCTCAGTTTCCTTTCGACACAAATGAGAGGCACAATGAAGCTGTTCTTATTCACCTTGACATATTAAACGTCCGTGCTGTAAAAGACTCAATCAAGTGGACATGCCCTGGGGGTAAGTGAACATTCGACCGGATCTCAAGCACACTCAGCTTTGTTCTGCTCTAAGGTGAACACTTCATTGAAAGAAAGAGGCAATTTCATAAATCTGCATAATAATTAGTGTAAGACTGCAAGAAAAGAAAGCACCCAAGTTTGGTCAAAACTGGATTGATTCAAATCATGGTTTTCTGTTGGACGGAATTCTTCGATAATTAGTCGAATAGATTGAGTTTCAAGGTAAAAATGGTGAATAAATTACAGATTGTTGTTCTTATAAAGAAATATTGCAGCTTCTTATACGCAGCAAGTTCATAAAGTAGACTTTCACGGTCCCATATGTGCTTTAATACCAATATAAAAATAGCTCCCCGTTTCATTAAGCTTCATGTAAATCTGTCCCACTTGAAGTGTGTTCAAACCCATAGAGACCAGGAGAAACAGGATACTGGAGCTGATCCCTCTCACCAACTGGGTGGTTTATTTGCTATTTATCTGTTATCTGTAATTTTAAGCTTTGACTCGCCATAAATCACATGCAATCGGAGGTCTATGCACTGCTGTAAAGGGCATTTTTTTAGAGATTGCTGAATATTGTGATGATCCTATTCTTACACTGAATCTTTGTCAGCACCTTTAAAATCTCCAGAGTCTGTCTGATACACAAAGCTGGTTTTCAACATTTGCATAAAATTGGTATCAGCAGACTAATGGCAAATTTGGCCGATATGTGAAAACACTCAAGACTCCATCCCATGACACTCATCTCCTCCTACCCTCTTCCTCTTCCGTCTCCATACCCCCCCCCCCCCACTATTAATTTCTGTCAACCACCCAGAAAGAATCTATCGTGGCAAGTGCACTCCTAGACAATTAGTAGCAGCTGCAAATGTTATAATAGACTTCCAGTTTCACCATGATTTACATTAGGGTCTCTCAGTCAACAAACAAAAAATTATGTTTAAATATTAATTAATAATCAAATAAAACAATGTCGTCGAGCCCAGAACCCATCAGCCAAGAAATTGTAACCGATTGAAACTGACTGACTAATTTGCAATTTAAATAAAAAAAATAATACTAAATAATAGTCAGAGCCTGCAATTCCACTCACAACTCTGATCAAGTTCAGCTGTAAGTAATTACCTCATCAACCAATCACCGTCGCCGAACTCTCCAATAAATACTCCAACTCCCAGAAGTCCTTTCCCAATGTGTTTACTTCCTGGTCTCCCTCGGTTTTCTGCCTTGATTTTTTTTTTGTAAGTTTACCATTGTGCTACCACAGTAAATCTAGCAGTGTCTATTCAACACTCAAAGTGACTTGAGTTGCACTTTCTAAAATACTTCTACACAGGTTTACATTTTACACCATTTTTTTTTTACACTGGTCATTTTGCTATTTAACTGTGCTGCGTTAACTCACATAGTGGAGACTTATCTGGAGTGTTCCTATTGATTTGAGATCGCTACCGTCGGCTTGCACATCAAGTTGGTCTCTTGAGTTAGCACCCTAGCTGTTGCGCTTTCACCTCCTTGCCTGATGGTGTTTGGTTCACCTTGGATACTCACCTGCTCTTACATCACCTCTTATGCTCCCCTACTGGATTCCACTCACATTCCCACAAATCTCCCAGTCCAGGACCAGAGAATATCTCTGTAGGTGTTTATTTTTGTAAATTTACTGAATGTGAGAAAATCAATATTTGCTGTGACTTTTGTCAGCGTCAATTTCTTTTTGAACAATTATAATCAGCTGTATAGTCAATAATTAAACAGGTTCTAATTGTCATCAATGTCACATATAGATTGAAACATATTCTTGTACTGAAACAGAAACAGCTGTGCGGGAGGCTTAACTCTGGGTGAGGAACATTCAAACTCTGCTACCAATGTGAGGTTGAGAAAGACAGTAACTAAACACCCAGGATGTTATTTTGCATAAAAAAGGTCTCTCCCAGTCAAAGAGTTCTAAGCAGACCGAAATGTTTTCTGTTGAAGAATTGGGAAGAAACTGGGAATGTTGAGGATTGTTTAACCAGATGCAAAACACATCAAGCCCATTACCGTTCGAAAGCCCAAGATTTCCAGCATTGCAATTAGCTCAGTTCTGGCAGAAACTAATGAGAAGTCTGACCAGTTGTGGTCTTCAAGAATTGCCGCCGAAAATCCTGATTTGACTCAGGCCAAGTGACTCAAATATGCATTAAAACATAAAAACTGGGCTACAAAAAATGGCGGCAGGTGCCCAGGACTGTTGAGATCTGAACTCAACATCACAGTCAGTGTGTCTTGGATTACATGAAGATAAAAAAGGATGTGAGAAAGCTGTTTTGGAGTAACCCATGAAACCAGTTCCTTCAAAAACTGTGTGCCAGTGAACAAGATAAATTGCTTCTGGTTTTAAGGTATAGTCATAACAAATATTGGTTTGGATTTTTCTCTTTTGTTCCTTCACTGGTCCTTCAATGTTCATTTATGTAAATAAGTGGTTAACACTTTTTATCACACATACAAAAAGTACTTAGGTGTTAGGTTGTGTAGTGCATTTGTTTTTGCTGATCAAACTACAAATTCCAGGGACACATAAAATTTCATCAATTTGAAAAAATGTCATATTATGATGTAATTTCACTGATAACATTGGCACTTTGAGGGATGAGGTTTAGCAGAGGCTTACTACATTCACAGACACACACCTGCTGCCTTGACTGAGGTGTTTACCCCCAACTGACCCCCTTTCAGATCGTTCATCTTTAAATTGTTTCCCTTGATGCCCATCCACATTTAGTTGCCTGGGTGTCCTTAACACACAATGACTGCATTATGCAGCCTCTGGGACCGAATGGGGCATGTGTCACCCCGGCTAAATCCATTGTTCACTCACTCTCTCTCTTTCTCTCTTGCTCACATACACACAAGCACTGAAGGTGTCCTCTGCCCCACACTGCCGGTTGGTAATTATCAGTGCTCATCTGGTCCTGCTGGCCGGACAGCCGGTCAGAGAGAGAGATGGACAGAGATAGAAAAATACACAAAGACACTGAGACCGGGATGGACAGAGAAGGATACATTGTGTAATCTCAAAAGGCCGGGGCACTGAATCTTTCATGGCCTGTCAATTGAAGATGACGCATTTCAAGTCAAACTCTTCACAGTTTGTAAAGCATTTTACTTATGGTGCATCTTCACTCCATGGTTCATGGTTTTCTGTTGCTTCAGAGTGCGTGTGTTTTGACTAAAGCTGGGTATATATTTCACTTTCCTCTGTGAGTAATCCCTATTCATAACCGGCCTATGATAGCACGTCCTAGACGCTAGTATGTGGTGTAAGTTTTTTGTTATGTACTATATCTCCTTCACTCACATTTTGTTTTGTTGCAGTAAACAACTTGAGTAGATTGATGTGGGAAAACAATTATTGTCACTCAAATCACTTGAATGGGGAATTTGAAGTGATTAGGGAAGTGTGCTGTTGTTTTTTGTGTTCATTCTTCCTCCTCGTCTTCTTTCCTGTGTTCATAGAGAAGATGACCAGATATGAAGCTACTCCCTTGATGGAACACCATGCTCAACTACTAAACTGACCAATTACAGAGCCTACAGTACTTGTTTAGACTGCATGAAGCTCCAAGCTACGGCAGTAGGGGTCTGCGACGGGTGTGGTGAGCGTAAGAGTGCAACTTTACTTGCAAACCTTAACTTCATAGTAGTTTTGTGTCACCTCTGCCATGTTAATCTGGGATCTGATGTTGCTGTGAAATGCACACCCATTCCATTTCTATTTATCCTGGAGACAGTGAAAAATGCCTTTTTACCTTTCTAAAAATGTTTCATAAAATTAACCCTTTAAAGTCTCGGGGGCTGTTTTGAATTAAGTAGGAATGACACCACCCTCCTGTTGTTTAATTTTGATATCAAATATAATGATTTCAGAAAGCTTTGATATGGTTTCAAATACTCCAGGGATGTTTTACTACTCTGCCTCCAAGGATGTAGGTGAATAAAATTGGTTAAATGGGTTTTGTGATTGGACCTGATGGAAATAAAAAAAAAGTTATTTTATGTAAACTTAAAACATTTTAGAGAAGTATAAATGAGATTAAGTGAGTAGTTTTGTTTGATTCACTTTTAATTCACATCTCATACGATCAGATTTCAAGAGGAAATTCACAATCCTCCAGTTACCACACGTGACCACCAGGGGACAGGTATCGAAAGCCCTGTGGAAAAGCTACATTAAATGTGTGAGAGTCTGTAGGAGAATTTACACAGATCTTCATTATCAAAATGTTTTTATTGTCCATTCCATTGGATGGCTTTTTTTCTCCTTTTGTATATGCATCTTTAAATATAGATTCTATTCTCGAAATAAGCTAAATTCTCGAAATAAGCTAAAATTGATTGAAAAAGCTGACCAAAAACATGTCATGTTTGTACTCATTTGTTCATCACTCATAACCTTCAAAAAGTGAGAAAAATACATCAAACCAGAATTTCAAAAGCCTTTATAATAAAATATTTATGATTTACCAGCAATATTTGATTCTAGTATTTACTGAAAGTAAATCATGTTGTGACATAAACGGTTACATTCATTGAAGCTTTTTGTCTTTGTGAATACCATTTTTTTTGAGTGTCCTAAACTTGATGGCTTCTGAGGATGGCAAGTTAAATATGCATATTTCTGACACAAATTGCCAATCTTTTATTTGCCTTCCATTTGGACCCAGTTAACTAAAGAAAACAAGATAAAACGCTGCCTTCGTTCATTAAATCAGACTTACTCACAGCAAACCAGGAAACCCAAGACCCTCCACTTCAGCTTTTAATGACCAAGTCACTTTTGTCTTTCCCTTTATGATTATCAAATGAAAGTTGTTCCTGTTTGCTCATCGAGTTTCCAAGCAACTATAAATTCACTCGCATCTTCTGCATTAGGAACGCATACATCAGCTAGAGGAAATTAAGGAAAAATAATGCAACCAAAGATGGGCTTGTTACACATCCATCCTCTCCAGATTAGCTCAACAGTGTTTCTATTCAATGTACTACAGGTCCAGAGTAAAATACATTTGTGTTTGTGAACAACATGCAAATTCATCAAACCAGGCAGTTGAAGATGACATCCACCACATTAATCCCATGATTCATATACAAGGGGCTTCTTTTAGTAGGACTCAAGCACCATAGGTGTGTAAATCCCTATAATAATCAGACTTTAATTGTTTTGAAGCTTTTGGTGCATTTTTGGTTACCTAAATGTGCTTGAAAATTTACATCTGATTGGGGTCTGAAATTTAGAGAATGTATCTGTTCACCTCCATACTCCATCAGTCTTATATAAAGGCATATGGGATGTTACATTGCGATGCTTTTTTGACTTCAGTAAACTATGTACGCACAGTGGCCGTAAGTCAACATTTTGTCATAAACACGAAAAGTTGTCCATTATTAAATATTTACACGTAATATTTCCGCCATGTAATGTCTGATCAGACCCAAATATACCAGCTATGTAATGTCTAAGCACATCTACTTTTTCTAATGTTAACATATGTGGCGACATAATATTAACTTATGTATTGTCCAGTAATTTAGACCATTCCTGTTTGAGTAAAAATCCTAAAGAGGATATTCCTATGTTGGTTCCTATAAATAACGTATGACCCATCTTTAAATGTTGGGCCAATGTGTTGTGTATACCATGGCCAAAATATAAATATTTAATATCTCCAGACCTTACGGTAGAATGTGCCAAAACTGTGCAGGTGAGGGCATCTCATGATTGCCATGAAACACACTGTGCTTGCTCTCATTATCCTGCTACTTTAAGTAGCTAATAATATGTTTGACATATGTTTTTTTTATGTTAGCATTTGGCAGAGGTTTTGTCCAAATCAGCTTACATTTCAAGGAAAGAACACATTTAATCAGTTCCTGCTTTCCCTAAGAATTAAACCTATGACCTTGGTGTTGTCAGAGCTGCACTCTGCTAACAAAGAAAAGCTTTTTAACCGAATAAATTCAAGTACCTCAGAGATCAAAATGCATGATGGCGTCTCTAGACCTTTTCTTTAATTAATTTCATTTCTATGTAAGAAAAACAAGACACCAGCTTGAATTCAGTGCAAATTAATAATTGATTAATGTGGCTATAAGAAAATCTTAGTCTGACAAAATCTTTTTTTTTAGAATTAGGACTATTTGCAGAAAAAGTTATACTAACATGAAAAATGACCATTTTGGAAAGCTACAGTTTGCACAAGGAGGCTGGAAGAAGATAATAACTGATCGTCATGACAACAGCAAAGTTTATGATCCAGAGCGAGAAAGGTAGACTCATTACTATGAGTTATGTTTGAGATTGTAGCTTAGTTAGTGCTGCTGTGATAATATTTGGGATATATGTAGTCAAAAAGTGTCACCCAGTCATCATTTCTAATGTCTGTACATTTGATCAGATAACATCAGAGTGAAGGAGCTGTTAAGCTCTTCTGCTTGAAAACTAGAGATTTTTTTAACTAAAAGAAATGTGTGCTACCATCAGTTGGAGCTCGATGCTCCATAAAACTGAAGTTGAATGAATGGAGTCACATGGACTAATAATACGATATCTATATTTAAACATACTATGAACAAAATTTATTTCAATACTTTGCTTCAAATGAAATTAAATAATTTTTGAGTCCTTTAAATACTTTATTTGCTTCATCTTTTATTTGTTTTGCATTAAGGAATATTGTGATAAATATGTAAATAATGTTGTACGACCTAAGAAAAAGAGATTTTTTTTCTTCTTTGAAATTTGCTCTAATAAATTACTAAATTCGTGGCAATACTTGATTTATTTTTGTACAAAAAAATTGCCAATATTTTTCCATTACATTACACAATAATTCCACAACAAACTTGAAATTGTACAAAAAAAATACAATTCTGATTATTTTGTCTTTTTTTACTGCAAAAATGTAAAACGACCAGTTTTTATGTTTTATAACAAAAATCAAAAGTGTTGAGAGAAAATAAAAATTCATAAATGCCCCACAATTAAGACTCAAATATAAGGTGAGCTCTGTTCAAAGATGAACTAACTTCTTTACATATTTTATTCAAACAAGGCCAATAATTATCTGCAAACATTGTGTCCTTCAAGTCCTCTTATCACCTGTTTTAAGGGAACACAACACAGCACCTTAACTATTTGGGGGGTACTTTTTTATTTATATATTTGCATAGCTGTGCACAATTGTACTCAAATCTCTTTTAATTTGGGAACGAAAGAAAGAAAGCAAACAGCTTTTCTCTCCATGATGGCTTTTTTTATTGCATCATGCGCCTGCGGGGACAGAATGAAACAAGTGAGCTTTTCAACCAGGCAGCATTCATTGAAATCATTCTCTGTGAAACAATGAATCTAGTCCTCATCTCAGCTTTTTTGTTTGGGATGGGGTTGGCTACTGGTGACAAACATTTGAATTTACTGGGACTACTGTTCCAATATGGTATGTGGCTATAGACCTGCACAAATGTTACTTGTAATGTTTAACAGGACCTCATGGTTAACTTAAGAAAGAAGATTAACTCCATATTATTTTGTACTGTAGTGTAATCACCTGTATTGTCAATGCAAATGACAACGGTGCATTAAAAACATACAAAATCTGATGTTTTGATGCAAGCTTTGATGTCCCAGAATAATGCTTTGGGTTATCAGTATACAAAACAATGGAACTCTCATTTTGTTAACCACCTGAGCATCAAGAAATGATTGGCTGGTCAACAGCATTTTAATATTTCATCACCTGTCACCAGTTCAGTTCACTCACCAACAAAAGAACTGGAAATTTTCTAAACAGCTTGTCATTTAGTAAAAACATAAACAAAGGTTCTCTTAAACTAAAGATTTCTGAAAACGTATTTTCTTTATTGAAATGAAAACATTTCTTTATTTATGTACGTATTCATTTTAACAAAGCTGATAAAAATGCTTTATCATCTAAATAGGGAAACCATAGATTTTGGCGCTCCCAGAACCCATCATAGCCCCCTTTGGAAGCATCTCATTGGACAAAATAACTCAAGGGTTATGATGATATTCGAACTGGTTGGACTGGAAAATAAAAAAAAAAAGAAATAAAGAAGGAAAAATCTAATTTGTGAGCAGTTGTGTTTGGCCCAAACAGTCTGCTTTTTTAAAAATATATTATTCAAAATTTTACTTAATTTTAATATTTTCTGACTCTCCATACCCCTCAAGAGTTATCGCAATATCCCTAGTATTGTTTTACTGAATTCAGTTGTTTTGCAGATCTGGTTATAGTACTTTTAGCATAGCTCATAGCAAAGAAATTTAATGTCATTAGAGAAGTAGCTTTTAAGACATATTTCATCAAAAGTTCCTTTAATAAAATGACCTTCAGCTCTATCAAGTGAACCCATTCTAGAAGACTGTAGAACTGAACTGTAATCTCACTGCCCACAGTAATCCTCATCTTCTAGGCTATTCTTGAGTGTTCTCCCCTACTTTAACTTGAACTCGCAAAGCAATGTCTATTTGGGCCAATCAGGCTTGAGAACCACCCTTTGCATGACCCATGTTCCTAAAACAAGAACCAGACATGGGCTAGACCTGGTCCAAATGGCATTCATGTTAATTACTTGATATCTGGCCTATGACTGCTGCTAGAAAATACCACATGTCCAAACTTTATCTATGTTTGGCCAACTTACTGTATGCTTTTGTTATATAAACCCGATTCTTTAAAGAGTGGGACAAAAAAATCATAATGACATGTGTGCGTGTAGGCTTGGGATTCTGGGGCGTTGAGGCCTTTTTAGAAACGTGAATTGCTGGTTGGGAATCTTACCATTGGCCAGAGCATCTCCAGAGAGCTACCTGGGAAGACATCTGATGCTTTTTTTCTGGAGCTCCTATTCATACCCATTATCCTGAATATAGATATACTGGGAAAGAGGACCAGAGCAGAAAGCTTGCCAGTAATGAATAATCCAAGGTCAGTTCTCAAAGAGACACCTGCGAGACAAAGAAGGTTGTTCCCCCTTATTTCAATTATTCAGATAACACAAGTAAAGTAAATTAAAAGGTAAGAAAATAGTGAACAATGCACAATTTTTGAAGAGTCAAGGCTATGCCACATGCATTTAGTAACTGGACTTAAACATATATTTGTTGTACTCAAGTCAAAACAATCTTAGCACAACTCTTGAAGCTCTTTTTCCTCTTCATTGTTGGTATTCCGACAGCGTTAAACAGTCAGGTACGGTGCTGTTCATACACACTCCTCTGTTCTAAAGCTTTTTTTATCTCTAATGTACAGCATCTTCCTCTCATGTTCAGAGTTGTACTGTATATGACACTGCTTCCGCAGGGACACTGATGAATGAGTGTTGATTTCCGACCCTCCTGATAATGTAGTTAGCAACACGTTTCCTATTTTCATTTCTTCTTTTTCCCAACAGAGACTAAAGCATTTTTAGAGAGGCACAGTGAAGCAGCGTAGCTCTTCCTCATACATCATGTGTGTCAACACTCAAATCTGCTGCATTGAAAATTGGCCCACAAATCAGCCAGCAATAAAGGCAATAGAACCTTGAAAAAGCACACTTTTACAATTAAACACAAGTGTCCGGGGATCTGGATTTTGAGCACAAAACATGATACATCTTTCAATGTTCATTGATATTTGAGTTTAAAAATGGGAGAAATATTAATGTTTCTTTTAATGATAGTTTGTGGAGTTAATTTGTTCTTTTTCCCCATAAAATATATATTTTCTGTTTTAAGAAAGGATGAATCTAAAACTGAGACTTTGAAAAAGTACTGTACAGTGTTGCATCCTTTCATTGAGTACATGTATTTTTAATAATAATACATTTATTAATATAGTATATTATATATTCTACATTATATGTTATTAATAAAAACAATACAACTTTTATTTTTTGATTATCTTTTATAACTTTCATTTTTTTGATTTTGATTAGACTCATGGCCACCCTTCAATTTTAGTCTTAAATAATAAAGGTGAAATATTTCATTTTTTGCAGATGATTATGGCTCACAGGTCATGGAAAGCTGCATTCGGTCTGAGAAAAATCCAAGTTTTATCAGAAAATATTTTTATGGTGTCGAAAAGACAGTGATTGACAACCTCCACAAGAAGGGTGAGCAAACATCATCAATAATAAAGCTTCTTTATCACGTCCTGGTGAACCTAAGTATAGAGAAAGTCAAAAACACTGAAAAGGTGTGACATAAAATGGTACACATGTGGTATCAAGAAACAGAGGCTTGAAAGAACTGTCAGGATTTTGTTTTATTTATGAATGGAATGGATTCAGGCTGTCAGGGCATTTTGCCACCACACATGGACAATACCAATACATGGGCTACAAATATGGCAATCTTCAACTAAGCTAGTGCTGAAACGTAGACAATATCCAGTATAAAGTAACCACAGCTGACATGTCCTCTGCTGAGGTTGGTCCACTGGGTTTTCTGAAGTCCACAATCAATACATTTATGTTCTTGAGGAAGACAAAGGAACCTGAATTGTTGTAGTCAATACAGCATGTAACTAATACATTAAATGAGAGAGAGAGTGAATTCAGTAAAAAAAAAAACATGGAGGAGGAGAAGGAGATATGGAAAAGATAGAGTAGGTAACAGAGTTATTGTCAGATGTGAAGGAGACGATTTGGTGTAAAACTACACTGGTGGGCAGATCAGATGAGGTGGGCAATGAAAGGTAATCAAACTTGACTTAAGAGATATCATATTTGGTACCAATAATGAGAATTTTTGTTTCTGTCTGAGGAAACTGGGCTAATTTAATTCTTTAAGGTATTAACAAGTAATGGAAGAGAAAAGAACAACAGGGGATTGAAGTGATATAGAATTGTGTGTCTTCTGCATTACAATAAAAGTGGATTCCAAATAAAGATGGAGTCACATCATTGTGGAGCTACAATATGTAGGGATCCATCTTAAGTAACTTTTAAAAATGTTTTATTAGATTTATAATCAAAAGATGGGTGCGTTTTTTTTTTTTTGTTGTTACCAACCCTCTTGACATTCCTTATAAAAGGAGCCACATGATTATAGAACCAGAGAAATTCTGCAAATTTACCAAATATGTGCATTTTTACACTAAAATAATTAAATCTTTGAAATTATTTGAGTAACAGGATGCTCAAAGATATCACAAATACATCAAATATGTACAAAAACTTAACTTTGCTCATCCCACGGCCTTCTATATATCAATTTATAAGAAAAGCCTGGGGACAGGCAAAAAATGCTTTTTTTAGTGTCTTATGTAGATTTTAAGAATATTTTAAATGTATTAAACTTAAATTAGCAATAGAAATAGTACGTAGTATATACAAAATGTATTTTTGAAGCATTTTTTATGCTTGTTAATTCGGTTGAATAGGTTCATTGGTAATTCCCCCCCTTAGTTGTTTAACTAAAGTGCTTAGTTCAGCCTTATGAAAACAGAGACCTTAGAAGGATGTTTTCATCACCACAAGAATGACAATGTCCAAGAAATCCAGGGGCCACAAAAAAGAGCAAAAGTACAACAGAAGAGGCTCTGAACTAATGATTATAGTGAGGGATCTAAATCAGTCGGGAAACTGAACAAAGGGTTTGCAGAAAAGGCGTGTTGAGAACTATAATTAAAAGTCATAATTGTAACAAAAGGAAAACAGCATTGGGGGTTTTACCATTTGATATTGTACGCAATAGAGTTTGTATGCAGGCTCCCCTATAACTCAACACAAATGATCTAAAACATCCCTTAAAATACTTTATCACTGGACTATTTCACACTCTATTAAATTAATAAAATTAGAATTAAAGCGTAATAAATCACAGATTTCCCCTTTGGTGTTAAATAGAACATGACTTTAAACCATTTCTAGTGGTGACAAGAAGGTGTTAATCTTTAGTCACATGGATTGTAGATGTGAAATCAAACGGATAATGCAAGTGTGAACGTGTGTCGATGTGTCTCTGTCCCCTGTACAGCTTCTTTTTCATCAGTTTTCAATTCAACAAGTACAGGGTGTCTGACCTTAATACAAACATCTGGCCTCTGTGGATATTAAACTGCAGCAGGTGAGAGTTTAACTCACACGGAGGCAGTCTGTGTGTGTCTCTGTATTGAATTCGGAGGTATTTTGGTATTAACCTTGTTTTAGTTTTATGTTATGGAGGTCCTCATATAATTTTATTTTATTTTGTCAGCTCAAATCTCTAAGTACAACTACTGCAATCAAAGGTTTTTTCAGAGGTCAACTTGCATATTTTGCTTAAGTTCCTTTTATTCAGATACTAGCAAAAACAGATATTGTGGCCCTGTGAAATAATAAAATACAAACCATGATCTGGTAATGCAAAATGAACCTTGTAACAAAGCTTCACACTTCTTTGAAGGCAACGGGTTATTTCACTTTTCGTACAAAGCAAAGAATCCAACTCTGTGCATGCCATGGTAATGTTTGAAGAAATTTGTATCTTTTAGGGGGAAAAGGCTGCCTTGTAAACGATTTGTTTAATATGCAACTTTGACCTGTTTTGTTTCGGTCACACTTCTAAAAAAAAAAAAATCATTCACTTTTTTTTTTTTTTTTTACAATATTTTTTTGAATTCTACAAAATATAGGGCCCAAGCCAAGAACTAGTATTCAGATAACTCAGCCTTTTTTTATAATCATTAATTTTTCTTTCAAAAGATTTTTTACATACAAACACAATAAATGCCCTCAGACTCTTAGCACATCCCCCATGCCAGGGGTGCTCATTACGTCGATCGCGACCGGTCGATCGCGGCGTGAAATTGAAACAGTATCAGCCGATCATCCATCCCGTCATAGTTCAGAAAAGTTAGCTGCGGATTCACAGATTCGGTTTTCTCTGCTCAATAGCTCGAGACCAGAATGTTCTTAGTAAACCAATAATACCTATTTTTAATCTGTGTTATGTAGCGGACAAACTACAAAACCTTTTTTATTAAAACAAGTTTCCCTCGGCATTCGCAGAAACACATTACCGTCTATGCGCAACCCCCTGACAGACAATCGCTTAGGGGCCGTCTGCAAATTACCAGATCCAAAATATGTTTTACCCAGAATATGCTTCATAACTTCATTCTAAATTGCTCTATTACAACCAAAATCAAGCAACACGCCACTCCTCACCTGCATATTGTACTGCACGACTCAGATTCAATAAATATTGAAATATTTATTAGAGCATCATTTTTATTCTTGATTATTTGGATCAAAGCTCAATTGTTACCATAAAAATCACTCTATTATCACCAAATTCAGGTCACACACAACTGTTCTAATGATTCAATTCAGTGCAAGTCATCAAATTAAACTCACATAATTACAAAAAAATGTAAATAATTAATTATTATGTGTGTTTTGTTAATTCTCAATAAAGTTGAAAATAATTGTTTGTTGATTGATGTTTTACATTTTTGTAGACGGTAGATCACTTTGACTTGGTCATTTTAAAAGTAGCTCGCAAGCTGAAAAAGTGTGAGCACCCCTGCCCTATGCCTACCCCTTAGGCCTTGAAAGAGAGGGCTAGAAGAATATATCACTTTGAATTAGGAGACCCCCACAAAGCCGTACATGTTTCTGAAAAGGTCAGCCAATGTATCACTCCTGGAATTATTATTTTTTTAAACATAGTAAAATTATATATTAGGTCATGGTATGCAAGTCTTGTGCATAGCATTAATGTTTTTAGACTAATAATGTTAAAATAATCCTGTAAAAGAAGCATTTTACTTTAACTGACCTATACATGGACATGGAACATGACATCTAACTTAAAACAATGGTTTTCACAATTTGAAAACTGTATATTATAAACATTTTGCGTTTCTTTCCCAAAAGACATCCAAAACTTCAAAACATTGAAGCAGCTACCAATTGGTGAGTCTAAATCTCAAATGGTTTTGGAATTTGAACAAGAATTAAGGACCAACTGGGCAGATGTTAACATTTGGAGTGGTGGTGTCCTTTTTAAGGTCCATCAGCAGCTCTCTTATAAAGTTGTTTTTTCTGAAGCACCTAATATTGTTAAAATATGCAGTTTTTTAAGTCAAACTTTGAAAATAACTTTCAATTGAGGCACCAACAGTAATGTATCTGGTTCATATACATGTTTTTCAACGGCTCATCAGTTCTTCAGATATGACTTGAAGCTGTTTCCTCATTATGTGACTGACTGGAGTATCTGAGGTGTGAAATGAGTCTGCAAACTATCATTGGAGGTTCTTACTTGTCAAGGTTTCAGCTCATTTTATGTTCTGTAGAATGACTGTTATTGATTTCTGAAAGCAAGTATTGATTAACACTTTAAAGACTCCTACTTGCCATCACAAAATAGGAATCCCTTGCTTTGTGGAACCACAACTAGAATCTTTTGAATCATAATTTATGACCTCACAGGAATTCTAACTTATTGGAGTTACACTCAAACTCCATAAAATGTATTTAAATGTATTAATCACATAAATTTCGATGTTAAAATGTGTAATGAAAAATAATGATCTAGATTGCTCTGATTAATCAACCAATCGTCACATAATAAAACCTGGATGAGCCATGGGGAAATATCTGTTTATGCATTTATTCACATCCAGGTCTGACTCTTTTATGGTATAGACCGCTCTAATTAAATCCCGCCCTACATTCTCATCCTCATTGAATATTCTGTTGCTCTCAGAAAGAGTCTTATTGCTGTTATAAAATAGGTCGTGAAATGCATTTCACTGTGTATTTAATCCAGCCCATCACTTTAATATTGATTGAACTCAGTTACACAGTAATGCAACTCATATGAGATTCTCTGGCATTAAACAAAGTCTAGCTCAACTCCACAAACTGTATGAAGAGCATCTCTCCTGGTATTTTCCAGCACACAACACAAAATCATAAATTCTTTTTGCTCTTCTCTCTCTTCCCAAAGCGCCGTGTTGGAGTGAAGTCAGAAGGCTGAAAATCAGGAAGTATAGAGAGCTAGATTTAAAGGGTTGCTTCATCAAAAAATGAAAGTGTCTTTGATTATGCTGGAATAAAATAATGTGCTTCTACATGCGACTAGGCCACTCCATGACCCTAATATGACCCATGTGACTTGGGTCATTATTATACTGGAAGACCTATACACGGCACGTTTTTAATTCACTGTCTGTGGGGGGGATTCTCAAGATTACACTGTAGGTTGCCTCATTTTTGAGTTTTGAGCAGGTTCTTAAAGATCTCTTGATTCTCTTTCAATGGAGCATTGTGCTAGCAACACAATGAACCCAAGAGAAAGCTAGAACTAATAAAATGTATTTATGTATTTATTCATTGAGTAAAATGAGTCGTTTTGGATAAGAGCATCTGCTAAATGCATAAACACTACACAAGCTCCATTCATTGATTGAAGGGTTAGAAGTTATACTGCGTTTCTACCCTTTGCATCTCACCAATACCCAACAAGCAGCTTGGCAAGAAATGTGGTGTTGGCCAGGGTGGAGATTTCGGAATCTGATTACTTCTGTAGACAGGTGTCTTTTTTATCAGTTAGCGAATGGTGATCTCTATACGAAAGGTTCCTAATGTCAGCTAGTTGCCAGTGCAAAAGAAACCTGTCACAAAGCTTTCAGATTGTTATTGAGACAATCCTTTATTTCATTAATATAAGTGCTTCATAACTTTTCAACATGAATTTTTGATCTCCTTGATAAAAAAAACTACCATGAAATGCATGGACGGATTGGTTCTTCTATCAGCTTGGGGTCAAACGCTGTATCTGGATGTGCTTGGAGTGAAGCTTCTCTTCTGGATTTAAATTGACTGATGCAGCGAGTGATCTCCTGCTCTCTTCTGTGTGTGTTACTGAAGCTGTGTAGGTGGCAGGTATTTATTGCTTTAACATGGGCGGCAATGAGGCGGCAACAAACACTGGCCATTTACACACCGTTAACACTCTTGCCCCGGGCAAGACAGCGAAAACATTGAGGTGGATTAGCCCGCTTTCAAAAATGTGTGTCGCATCACAAATCAATTTTCTGATCAACCAGGGCAAATGCAAACAGAAATCAGTGGGTTTTGTAGTCTTCTCCTTTCTTTGTGGTTTACTTTTGCACATTGGTAACTTAAAATTTAAAGAATCATTATTCACATTTCTGTGAAACTGAATATTTATTCTTGCATAGAATGAACAAATCTCCTGAAGGATCGCCGCCAAGACCTACATCAGGGGCATCAATCGACTGCTGGAGACTCTGTGGTGCAATGTAATGTCACTGGGTGGAAAGAGACCTGGTGTCCCAGTGATGTTCAATTGGTTTCTGTTCTAAAGAATGGACGAATACTAAAATGGTGCATGGAATCAATGCCATCATCATTGTGTCATGTTCCATCTTCCATCTTGTGTGGGGTTATGTAGGTTTCTTTGCCTTTTTCACAATTATCTCTAACATTTGCTACAGTAGGAGTTTCACACTGCACTACTTTTGTGATCATTCATGCAACAATCCAGAGATGCCCAGAAGAAGGTTGTACCTGCTAACTGATTTTTTTTCAATGATAATAACAATATATATCTAATCATACAACAAAACATGAGAAAAAAAACAAGTTAATGAGAAATGATTGATATATTTGCAGAGTGGTGCAGCGGAAGTGTGATGGACCCATAACCCAGAGGTCGATGGATAGAAACCGTCCTCTACTTATGTGCTGTTTGTTGGAAGAGACACCACGCAGTTTAAAAAAAATGTCTTCTGTTTTCTGTGAAGGTGTGACACCTGTCCAGGGTGTACCCCCACCTCTCTGATGTGACCAGATTTGGTCAGGTGAGAATTCCTTTGCATTTTTGCTCTTCCATTGTACCGACCTTGACAAGTTAAAGGATCCTTTTCTAAAAACCTCCAAAACATTTAGCAACATCTTGAATCACTTTTTAAACTAGCCATTGAAACATTTTTGAGCATTAACACAAAAAACAGTTGGGAGCGCCAAATGGCGGTTCTCTAATTTATTCCTGTGAAACCAAAAGCACATTATGTCAGAGTAACATTGTGATTGCCTGAGTTTTAACATAGTGAGTTGAAATGACTCAATTTTAACTAAACAAGCTGTATATAACATTTCCATTGTTTAACAGGGCAAGGCAGAGGTGTTGTGGATGGATAAAAGAGCAAGATTTATTAGTCTTGGGGTTAAGTTTGTATACTGAAAAGGTTTTCTTTATTTTTTTTTTCTTATTTTCATGATACCATTCTCCTGTGCTTTTGTGTATTTCACCTGAATATTGCAGCAGGAAGCTGCCTCCTGTTGATGTGGGGTTTATCAAGTTACAGTGTGATGTCTGACAGTATAGCTTCATCATTACCATGTTAATGCGCCTGCTGGGAGCTCCAGGTGCCAACCGGGTGCACTCTTGCCCTGTCCTGAGGCACTTGATCAGCAATAACTATTAAACGTGACAAAACGCGTGACATAATGCAAATTCAGTTATGATTTTTCCTTTTTCATTTTAGTTTGACACACAGTATAATTACATTTTTAATAGGGCATAGTTTTATTCATAGTTTTATTGTAAATCACCCAGTGATCTCTAACAGCTCAAAACCGCAGCTCCATCCTTGATTTCTGAGCAACTCTTTTTTTAATTAGGTGACATATTAAAACAGCCTCCCCCGTTTTCATCCATTTCCACATTTCCTGTTTTACCACTTAAAATTGAGCTGTGTAATTTTTGCTGAGGTTCCTGTGAAGAGAATCAACAGCCCTAATGAGTTTCATCAGAGTAATTGATGCTGTAGGGTTGCATTTACTGCCATCTAGACCATTTGGATCCCCAGGGTTCACAGTCTGAGATCTGGGTCTGAAAGCACTTCAAGCACATACTGTACCAGCTAGTTTGAGAAATTAGACGCACTGTAAATGAGTCACTGTTTTACAAAATATGGGTGAGGGTATGCATGTATGAAAGAAAGCTGAGCTTGTGAATTTTTGAGACTCTGGTTACAGGACCATCTCAATTTGGAAAAAAATGGAATGTCGACATTGATACGTTTTTTTATTCTTTAATCATAATCTTTATAATTTGGAATAGATGTGGGTCTTAAGATAGTCATAAAAGGTCTAAGGGTGTCTTCGAATTTAAGGTTATAAAATGTATTCGGAGCAACAGTTTTTCATGTTATATAACAAAAACCAAATATGTTTATAAAAAAAAGACAAAATAAAAATGTGTTAATCCCCCAAAAAACAAATCCAAGGTCAGAAAAAACAACTATGTGTTATATAACTCTTGTACATTAAAACCAAAAGTATAAAAGTATAAATAACCTTTTTGACAATAGATGGGGCGTGTCATTCCCACTTAATTCAAAACAGCCGGTGTGATTGGCATATGCACGGTGCAAGCAGAGACTTCTAAGGGTAAATGCCACTTATGCAGTTGGAAAACATGGTTGAATCTTTTACTTGAATCTGTAAAAAACCTTTAATTGAAATTATTTAATTCACTTTTGATTCTTTGTTTTGTAGCTTCACAACCCCATGGGGTTTTTTTATATCAGGTATCCAGATACGTTTTATTAAATACGTTCCAAGTTTGCTTTCAGACAAATATAAAACCATGCACAGGCACAGGCATGCACAGAAAAGTTTGCCCACAGAAATATTAAATGGTGAAAAACTGAAAACTAAGCTTGTATTGCTGCCACGCATTTTTCAGAACACAGGAGATGAGTTAGTTTGAGGCTTCCTTGTGAAAACCTACCACAATGTTCATTCATTTAATTAATTGTTACATAAACAGGTTAAATATTGGATGAGTAAAGTAACCTAAACAAAATAAAATAAGAAAGCATTTCAAAAATACTCATATTGAGAGAAAACAATTGAGTATTATAATTGTGTTCATTATAAAGTATATTGATGAATAAATCAAATGTGCTGAAATGAGTTGATTTTTAGAAGACGTCAAAAACGATTGCCTCTTAAAAAAAATCCCATCCCTCTCTGATTACACCCAGCCCAGCTCCTGACAGAAGAACTGCAGAAGTGAGCTACTAATTTCTGTATTTCTCGACATTCACCAAATTAACTTCAGTTTTTTAACTTAACTGAAAAATGCTATTTCGAGTGGAGTAAATAACTCTTTATACAATTAATAATGACTACTGGAATAGATGCAGCTGCTCCCAGGGACCCTAATTAGAAATAACCAGTGATAAATAATCCATTTAATGGAAACAGACATGAAACTAGTTGCATTATTAACCACAAAGAATAAAATACTTTTCATTAGTGTCGACAACCCTGATTGTTACAAAGCAGAGCATGGGATTTTTTCTTGGTTTTGAATGCCTGTCTCTGAGGGCTTCTAATATCCATTATTTTTGGTGGGTGGAATGCTCTTGAAGCCCTTCAGTTTGTGGAAATCTCTCTTCACTAATTGTTCCCTGTGTGACCATCTCTTTCCCCACAAGCCCCTTTTAGATTTAACTTTTTTTTTCCATAAATGAAAAAAGCAAAATTACATTTCCTCATGGAAAAAATGTGCTCCGTTGGCTCCTATATCACTTCCTCAGCCATTGCTGTGGCGATGTCACCCCCTGCCACCAGCAGCAGATGTAGCCCCAGCACTTTTCTGATTCTTTTGCTGAGGCGAGGAAACGCTGATGGAGCAACATCAACCATTTGAAAACCTTGAAAAGCAATAGAACACAGATGGAAAGAGAAGGTACGGGGCTATGGCTGGGCTTTTGATGGTTTCTGAGAAATATTTTACAGGACTGAGCTGAGCATATTGTCCTGCTGCTCGAACTTTGCCTCAGGCAGGATCGCAGATTGTGGATGCAGTCTATCCCCAGCCTCACCTTTAAGATTTCATGGTGAAAGTCATAACAACACAGCAGTTCTCAATGGGTTTGTCTTCATGACTTTAGAACCCAGCACAGAGCTAGACTTGATCATTGTAATAATAAAAAAAGGTTTTAACAGACTTTTTTATTTTGGTTATAGAAGAATATTCTTTTAAATGATAGACTTGGGTTCAGCTGACCAGTATGCAGCATTTATTACGATCTGAGGGAAACTAATCAATCTCCAGCAGACCGGACTGCCATCGAAAACTGCAAATCATGCTAAAAATCAGCTCCATATATGTTAGATCTAAAATTCACCTCATTGCAGCTGTCAGGATGATCAAAATGGGTTCATTCTTTTATTCATTTTCCAACCTACTTATTTACTTTCAGGGACACAGGGGTCTGCCGGTGCCTATCTCCAGTGCACTATGGGCAAGAGGCGGGGGTACATCGCAGGGCTCAAAATGAGTTATTTTGTCTCAATAGGAAATTAAAACTCTTTTTTTCTGAAAGTGTGGGGTTATGTTCTTCAGCAAATTAAAGAAACAAAACTGACGATTTCTACTTATTACTGGTTGGATACCCCATCAGCAAAGTACACATGAATACAAAACGGGAAGAGTTTAAAACAGTCCCAACGAAATAACCAAAACCTTAATAGACTTAATTAAATAGTTAAAAGAAACACACACATGAGAGGAGGCTTGCTCTCTTTTCCGCACGCCTACGCCACAGACCTCAGACTTCACAGTCTTCTCGAGATGCTCCCTTTCAAATCATTTAAATATTTGCTTTTCATTGTCTTATAATAAGCATTTATTTATTTTTTTTTGTTATTTCCCAACAACACACTGACATCCAGAATCCATTCCAATGAGTTGTTTCTTCAAATGTGGGACTTGTGTGACAAAAACTGCGGTGATTGGTTTATAGTGTGCAAAACATTGGAAATAATTTTACTGGTGATGATGTTGAAAATTCAGAATGGTTTTTGGTGAATCCTGGGTAAGATACCAATAGATAAAACAAATACAGTGTACCACATATATCAATCAAGCTAGCTTTTCTGGGATTTTATGGGAATCACATGTTGCTCTTTAAAATATCCTCTATAGTCCACTTAAACTCATTTTAAAATGAATAAACAGTGAATTGATGTTCAGCAAATGCCAATTTTTGTTTAAAACTGCAGCAATTGACGCTTTGACTGAGGTATGTGTATTTTTATTGTAGTCTGGAATACTTCTGAAGCTTTATGCATGTTTTTTTTCTGGGTGAGCCTGGAGATGATGGCATCTGCCGAGTTTGGCTGCTTGCAGATCAGGTGTGCCAAAACACCATAGAGTTTGATTGCAAATGTCGCTTTTGACGTCAAGAGCTGAACATATGGGAAACATTTCTCCTGCTATTCATCCTTCATGATGCACTCCAAAAACACATGAATTTTTAATTATTTTTTTCTGGGTTTCTTCTGATTGGTTGGTTTCAATGGTATGTGTTTTCCTGACCACATTGGTGGTCTAAAATGCTTTTAAATTTTACTTTTAAAGCAAATGTACGATAGCTAATACCGTGACTCAGTGTAGGATTCTATTTTCTGTTGAGGTTGAACATGCTTTAAATTATGTTCTGGCGATTTCCTGTCATATCAGAGATCATTGTGTATTTAACAATTAAACAGAATGGGAACTTTTAGATTAATAAACAGTCTAATGCCTAACTTTAAATGATGTTGCAATCCATGAAACATTTGTGAGGTTAAATCTTGATTAAGGCTAAATAAAAGTACAGCTGTTCAGAGCAGGGCTGGTCAGTCTGCATGTTCCTTCTGGTATCTTACTTTAACATCTGCCTGATAAAAGCACAAATATGTGTTTTCTAGTGCACAACACATATTTAACTTGGAGAAATCTTAACAGAGCCTACGTTATTTTTGAAGAGCCTTAAACGTGTGAAATGGAGTTCTATTTGACCTCATAAAACATTTGCCAATGAAGAGTTTTATAGTCAATTCACACAGTCATGACATCATTTCCCCCAACCCAAAGTCTTAAAAGTGAATAATTACATCTGGGCCTCAAGTGACTGTTTAAAAATCACCAGGAGAACTGAACACCAAAGATAACACCAGAAAAAGATAACAATACAACTAAAGTGTTGGTTCAGAAAGGTAATACTCACCCACTTGTTGTCCCAAAATCCCCTGACTTCAGTTCATCCCAGCAGCTAGGTGGGATGTCTTAGATGTCTTCTAATATTAAAGAATTTTTCTCTTTTGAATCCTGGAATTTTATTTGTTAACATAATTATTTATATGACGCTTGTCTTCGTGACGCTTAGTCTTCTCCAGTCCCCCAAGTATAGTTACATGGGTGAAAATGAACATTGCCGTTTTACAAGGTCATATCTGTTTTCTGAGCACACACACATCATCTCAGTTGCGTAATTAATAATTAACAAAAAACAATTTTTTGTTTTGGGGGAACTGTTTATTGTAATAAATAAAACGGACATCTGTTTTTAACAGCTAGACAGCAAAAGACCACGTGTCTTACAACACAAGCTGGACAAACAGATAACAAAGTGACGGCGCTACAAATGAGAGGAGAGTGTGTGATCGGATATCTGAAATCTGAAGCTGGGAAACCTTTCAAGCGTGGTTGTTTGAGAGTGTATGGTGTGGGAGAATGATTGTGGGCAGTGGTTGGGCTTTTTCAGCGCAAGAATGGAAGGATTTGTCAGGGCAAATTAACAGTGATCAGAAGAAAATGTGGCTTGTTTTTGGTTGTGTGTGTTTGTGTACACGTGTTTGCTCATGTCAAGTGCTTTTCTGTGGATTGGATTTGATTACCAGACAGTTTGAGTCACGGTTCTGAGTCATTAGTTTCATTTGCCAGGCCTTCCACAAACGCATGCCATAAAAGGTCCTTCATCTTCTCTTACTTTTTTTCTAGCTCTCGTTTTTCTCTCCTAGTTTTATACTCTGAGCACTATTTCTCTTTGGCACTCTCACATCTCGATAACTATGTGTGAGCTGGTCCCTAAACGTTCCCCCCATGTTCCTACATGCTTGTAGGTGTTAATACACCACAATGTTAACAGTGGATCTGCTGTCTGTGTGTGAAAGTATGTGAAAATTGAAATAAGTCCTACAGTTTGACACTGAAACTATGAAAAACAATTTTGAAATTGTGTGATATCCCCTGAACTTCAGATTTTTCTTCTTATACTGTTCTTTTGTTTTATCACAGATTTTGCTCATACAGTGGTACCCCAAGATACGAAATAAATCTGTTCCAGGGTGGCTTTCGTATGACGAAAATTTCTTATGTCGAAGCAAGTTTTACATGTAAAACGCCTAATTCGTGCAATGGCTCTCAGAAACAACAGTATAAGTTGATAAAAAATGGAAAACCAGAGAAAAATCAAGTAACGTTTCTTCATTCCTTAAATCTACACATTATTAATTTAATAAATGATAATAAAACAGAATAAAACACAAGCAAAATACGTAATATGTACACAAATGTGAAACCTTACCTTGAGTGAAGCGATGTGTCGGAGGAGGTGAAACTGATGGCAAAAAACATTACGGCACCACATATGAAAGTTAACTTTCTTAAGATATTTCACGAATTACTAACACCAACACGGTTTCAAGCACGAGCGCAGACAGATGGACAGAGAGCTTCTGAGAACGCGAAGGGTTTCTCAACAAAGGATTTCTATAAGTTGCTACAGAACAGCACTTTCCACGTTTAAATGTTCCAAGTTATTTCTTTTAGGACACGTCGACTCTAACATTTGTTGTAGTACATTATTAGTAATCTATACATAATGTTTTGCTCAATTTAAAAATGATTTAAAGTGTTTTAAAGCGCATCAGCCCCTTTTTGCACTTTTTGCAAAGAGAGGCGTGACATCAGACAAACAAGTGAAAATAGAGCAGAAATGTTTGTTATTGTTCATATCTCAAATTTTTTTCCCGCATCTCGAAGCAATAAAATTTCCTGCAAGACCTGTCGTATCTGGAACATTCCGTAACTCGAAGCATTTGTATTTTGGGGTACCACTGTATTATGAAAAAATATATATAATAATGTGCAATAGTGAGTAGTCAAAATCGTTACGATTCATTTTTAGAATTAAAAATGCAATTTAGTGCAAACAATTGGAACACATCAGTTTCTGTGTCTCTTTTTATTTTTTCCTGTTCCTTATTTTCTGGCCTGTTCTCCTAGTGCACTCTTTTCTGTCCCTGCTCATTAGACTAATTCTCCACACCTGTCTTGATCTCCGGCTTCCACTCTGCCTCGTTATGTATCTTGTGGTTCCCTTTGTTTTTCTGTTTTTGAAATAACGCTTTGCTCTTGGTTAGATTATCTTGTGAGCTCAGTTTACTTAGAAAGGTCTTCCCTATCTCAGGTCAATTATGTTGTATATTTGGCTTGTTACGTCCAAAAAGACCCATATTCTGGATGCTGCATTTGAGTTCAACCCCCAACAGCAAAGGAGCTTACCCATAATGATTTCAAATCAGCACTTCACATTTTTTTTATATGAAAGAAGAAAACTAACTTTCTTAGTTAAGCATTTTATTTATTATTATTATTATTATTTTTATTATTATTAGTAGTAGTAGTAATAGTAGTAGTAGTAGTAGTAGTAGTAGTAGTAGTAGTAGTAGTATTTATTATTGTTATTTTTTGACAACTATATGTATTGTACTATGTACAACTAAGTAACATTTAAAATTCTGTAAATATTACTGTAATTCAAAGTAAATCAAATTAATTTCTCGCATAATGTCTATACATAGCCCAATAATGACAACATTAATTTTGTTTTTTTAAATAATGTAGAATAATAAGAAATCAGCTTTTGCTTAACAATTTGCCTGTGAATATCTGGCTGCAATTACAGTCTCGATTAACTGAATATAATTAGTGCATGTACATTTTCAAAGCAATCAATAAAAGTCACTGAGTTGTCCTGAAGACACACCTGGCACATGTTTTTGGCGTTGTAAGGCAATCCGGAGAACATGGGTAAAACTGACGCAAGCACAGGGAGAACATGCAAAGTCCTCCCAGGAAAGTCACCGGTGAGCCTCGAATCTGCAATCTTCTAAATGAAAAACCCACTGTACCACTGTTCCACCCACCCATAGTAATCTGGGTTGAAACCTTTAGAGCAAACATAAACTGATTTCAATAGGTTATGTGGTGCATTTCCTTCATAACTTTACATTTCCCAAGTCCAAAAGTAAGAATATAGTTTTAATAGCCTTGTTTCCCTTTTAATATTTGTGGTATTTACCAGAAAATTATAATTTTGATTGTCAACATTCCTGTTTGTGTGATTTTATTCAAGGTTTCCTTTAAAACCATTTAGATTAAATAATAAACTTTTTTTAATAAGACCCAGGGTGCTAAAAATTTTGAAATCAGGCCATGTTTTTAAAATCATGACAATGTTGCGTACAATATATCTACAGCTTCATTTGAGCAACTTCCTGTCTGATGCTGTCTTTTAAAAAAATCCAAACGAGGACAAGCCTCCAAAGCTTCACTCATTTGAAGCATAATCGTAATGAAAAATGTGGCACACAGGAACCAGAGAACGCTCTAACGAAGAGAATGCCAATGTCCCAAACACTTTCAATTGTGAACTTCATTATTTCCCCCACACGTCTACAACACACCAATGCCACCTCTGGCTCATTAAATCATTAGAATGTTTTCTCCCAAAGCAACATGGGAACGCTGCGCAAAAACCCTCCCACGAAAACGGGAGAAACCAGAGTAAAGGGCTGATTGTGTTCTGCTTTTTATAGCTTTCACTAAACAGCGACCAACTGATTGTGGATCAGTTCATAGGAAGAAAGCATGCCTTTTTTAAAGGCTGTGTCAGTGACAGACTGATATTATGCTAATCAGAATCAGAATACTAGATATGATTGGACCAAACTGGTTTGAAAGAGTTCATTATATTCTATTTGGTAAACCAGAGAATGTCCCGCATGGAAACCCATACTGGACGCGCACAGCACATGTACGCGCACAATTCCACATCATAAGCCGAAGTTTTTTTTCCTGTCCCGGGGGAGCAGGAATCTTTGGAGCTGCTTGTGGTGTGTCCTATTTCCTGTACAGTGGAACTGTACCTCAGATTACGCGCGCGACCCTGCGAGGATCGTTGCGACAAACGCTGACCCATTTCAATTCGCTTTAAAGCAGGGGCCCTAAGGGACCAAACAGGATAAGTTTAATATCTAGATCCTCGGAACAGATCATTTGTCAAGTTGTAAAAACGGCCGTTGATTCAAATGTAAGAGCAGACAAGAGAGTTGTTGCGTAAAAGAGAGTTTATGCATACGCATCGCCGCCTCTACCTCACCAAAGCGCGCGTTCGCAAGCAGTTTCTCTCAAGTGCGCTCACAAGCGTGTTGCGCGTCGCAGTTTTGGCACTGAGGCGAGTGTGTAGGAACTCAGCGCGTCCTCCTCTCTCTCCTCTAACCTTCTCGCAGCGAGACGCACGCTTCCACGGGATGCCTCACCATATGTTTCTCTTAACCGCTGCGTTTGGGCTTTGGATGTAGGCGATCCATCGGGCGCAGAGCAAGTTTGGGATTTGGATGCTTCGTTGGCACGGCTTTGAGGGTGATGCTTGAAGCGCGTCCTGGATCTTTCCTCGGGACGTTTGGCGAAGGGAAATGTGAGGAAGGTTTAAAGAATGGCATGTAAACATGGTTTCTGCCAAGAAGGAGATGGTGACTGCGATGTACCCCACTTCTATTTCTGCTCTCCTCTACTTTCTCTGTGTGGCGGCTTGGTGAGTTCCATGTGGATGTGAGCGTTACGCATGGCATCTTTTACGCCATAGGCTACAAACGACACTCGGGCGTTTGTGCGTAGATTTGATTTGTGCGCAATGTTAAAATGCTTTAGTTTACTCTGTGTTGTTTTTAGCATAAAGAGAATATCTGGACAGATCCGAAAGGATGAGAAATTATACCCAGAAAATTTCACCCGCATTCTGGATCGACTCCTGGATGGATATGACAACAGACTTCGACCTGGATTTGGGGGTACGTGTCAAAAGCTTCAAAGTTGTGTGATGAAAAAGCGCAGAGTGCAGTAGATTGTTTTAGGTTGTTAGTGGCAAGTGTTGTTTGTTTGGTGAGGGCTGGTGTCCTCTAAGGGGTGGTGGAGGTGTAAGCCAACTCAAAATGTCCTTTTTGCTGCCCACTCTTTCCACGTAGATCGCTGGTGAGTTCGGGTTATGTAATAGCGTATAAAGAAAGCCGCTTATTGCACATTTAAAGAGTGCAGATGTTCGGTCGGTGCGAGTAAACCGCTCACGCGTTTCCTTTTCCTTTTTCTGCCACTGTCTGCCAGACCTTAATCTGCGAAGGCAAACCTTACACTTACTTACAGCTTCTTTAGACAGACTTTGTGAATTACTTGGATTGGTTTTATTTTTTTTGGTTATCTAGGCAAGCACCATTTCTTGGTGGTCAGTTTTAAAACTTCTCATTAACCCATTGTGTGCATGGGCGATTTACTACATAACCAAAATATGTAAAGGTGCATTGCCATAACTGCATATATATACAGCCACTACAGCAGGGGTGTCAAACTTTACACATTTTACGTCCAACCCTGCTCAGAGAGACCCAGACCTGAAGCTTAGTGTGTTTAGTTGAGGGTTGGAGCTAAACTGTGCAGGGCTGTGGCCCTCCAGGAACTGAGTTTGACACCCCTGCACTACAATCATTTAAATTAAACAACTGAGAAACAAAGCTTTTTATTGATTATAAGTACAATATATTATTGATTATCATGTTTATGGTGAATGCAATATTTAGTTTGTTAGATTAATTATAAATGACTGTTGGGTTGGTTAAACTGTACACAGTTTAGATAAAAAAAAAAACACTGTCTATGTATACACATATTTTATCTTTCCCTCCTTGTGCAAGGTGTCAGTGGTCATCTTTTGGTCAAGTCAGCAGACTTTCTCATGGTTGTGTGACAGAACCAGACTGCGAGATCATTTAAGGGCCTTTAAAGGTGTTTTAAATCTTAATTAGCTGATTAGAGTGTGGCACCAGGTGTCTTCGAAGTACCACCTTTTCACAATTTTCTAAATTTCAGAGATACTGATTTTCATTAATTGTTAGTTAAAGAAATAGAAATTAAAATGAAGTATGCAAGTTTCACTTTTTAGATAGCTGTTTAATAAAGTTAAACCTTGAAATTGTGATTATTATTACTTTAGGTAATTAAGGTTTTTTTTTTTTTTATCTAAAGCAGCCCTCTTTTAACTTAATAACATTAACATTCAGTCATTCATTCATTTTCCTGCCCACTTATTACCTTCCAGGGTCACGGGTGTCTTCTGGCGCCTATCTCTAGCTCACATCGGGCAAGAGATGGGGGTACACCCTGGACAGGTCACCAGTCCATTGCAGGGTTAACATTAGCTTCTTATTTTTAATTAAATATTTCTTTATGCTGGTCTCTATTGTACATAATCCTGCATACTAAAAAATAAAATTGATGATTTTATGCTAGATCATTTGATACATTTTTTAAATTTTGAAAGCTTAAAAGTTTATTATGTAAGCTAAATAAATAATTAAATTATTATTAAAGTTAATCCACCAAAATTTCAGTTGAATCATTAACAACTAATTAAAATTTTAATTAATTAAAATATTTTAGCTTGATCTTTCTGTTCATCAATTTATTCTTTTAGAATCAATGAGTCTGGGGAGGAGGTGGGGTAGGCACTGCACAGTAAAATCATAAGAGTTAAATTAACTCTACTCAGAGTGTATTTGGTCCGACTCTATATAGAGTTAAACCAACTCTGAAGGAGAGTTATTTAAATGAGTCTATTTGAACTAAACAGTCTATTTTTGTCTGTTTTTACTCTTTCTGGAGAGGACTTGGTCCCTCTCTGAATAGTTAATATTTAGTTTGCATTTTCCATGCAGATTTGGAAAAACATGAAGAAAATAGATTATTAAATTACTCTTTCTCAGAGTCGGTTTAACTCTATATAGAGTGGGACCAAATACACTCCGAGTAGAGTTAATTTAACTCTTAGGATTTTACTGTACATGGTTTCCAGTTCATTACAGGGCAACATTCACCTGAAACACATTTTTGGACTGTGAGAGGAAGCCTGAAGTGATCACACACAGAACTCCACTCAGAAAGCCCCAGGCCAGCTTATACTGGTGACCTTCTACCTGAGAGATAGTAGCATTTACCACAAAGTCACAGCTCAGTGTACTGTAAGAATGCCAACAATATAAAAAATAAGTTGGTGTGACTAAAAAGTCAAACCATGTTCAAAAAATGAACCATAGCATGAATTGTGGGTTATATAATGCATTCACAATCATTAGTGCATGAAAATAATCAGAAATGAAACAGAATACCTCAGTCAGAACATGTGATGCATTAATCATTGCATGATACTGATTTATGACTAATTGATGAAAGTTACAGTAAAGAACACAAAAACATCTGAGCAAAGCTTCTTCAATTTTTGTCTGTTATTTATTTTGTTTTAACTATGAAATAATGAGGCGAAAGACAGCAGGTCTCCCTGAGACATGTGGGATGTGATTGGAGCTTTGGGATGAGGCTCGGGTTTTTATGTAACTTCAGTGAAGAGGCTGAGAGCAGATCTGCACTCCCACCTTCCCATGATGCCTGTAAGAGCTCTCGATTGGCTCTTCATCAGCTCTCAGAGAGACGCTACAGGTCAGAGGTTGAGGAGGATCGCATGGTTTAACCTTGCTAAGGATTGTAGCGTTTCAGATGAAGGATAGGGATGGGACGCGCCTCTTATTATTGGATTAGTTTTTGTCACTTAATGGTGCCACGAGAGCTGGAACAAAGACATGTTAACAAAGACATGTAATCCATTAGCAGTGTAAACACTCACACTCATTGTATTGTTTTTCTTTTTTTTTTTTACTAATTTGTCTGGGATGAGTTACGAATAGCTGTCCAAGCAGTAAGCACAATTATTTTTTTAAAGGTCAAGTTAAAGGTTAAGTCAAATCCAGTCAGCATCCAAAGACTGGAATATAAACATAAATCCAATATTATAACCTTTACAAATATTTAGGCAAAACAATTATGATTCAGGGAAGATTGTGAAGAGACATGACAAAGAAAGGAGTGGAAGTAAAATCTCAGTGGAATCTAAATTGGAAGTATTCTTTTTGCTATTAATTGAGGGTCCTTACATGCTCTTTTTTATCTTTTTAACATTCTTAAAGGCCTTCTTGAGAACAGTTGTTTTCAGAAGCATGGTGACTAAGTCTTTGGCATGAATCATTCACCTCTCTGATTGGTTGAAAATTTGAAATAATATATTTGAACTAAAACAGAAATGTTCTGAGAACTGAAAAAGCAGTTTATAAGATGGAATAAACTCAGAGGCTGCTGTTAACCACACCGATGACATAGAACCACAGCATGAAAATGGTAAAAAGTGTTTTCCTTAAAGGGGTGACAACTTAATCCTATGTCTCTGCACGCACAGGTGTGTGCACCAATCACAGCAGCTGTTTTGCAATAAGTAGGAATAATGTAATCAATGTATTCTTTAATTTTGATTTCAAATATAATGTGTAGGTTTCAGAAATGTTATTAGTTTGGATATTTCAGGGTTTAAATGAGCAGTACAAGAGTTGTTATTATACATAATTTGCAAGGTGATTCAACTTACAATGTGAAAAAAAGCTGATCTTTCAGTTTCATTTTACAGACTCCAAATCGGTGCCATCAGTGCCATCTAGTGGTGAAAATAAAGGGTAACCCTTGGAAGTACAATACCTGTGATATGGTTTTAATTTTTCAAAGATCTGCCACAAATCAGTACAGGTTTAGGAAGGTTTAGGTTCCTAAATACCCAACCTTTCCTTTATAAGGTTTAGGAAGGGTGACAAAGGGTGACAGCAAAACAATGACAAAATGTAAAAGTCGGAATTGTATTTGTTGTACAATTTCATGTTTGTTGTGGATTTATTGTGTAAAATAAATGTAAAATAATGTAAAATATAAAAAAAGAAGCTGGGGTTGAACAAAAAATATAACAAGCATTACCACAAAAAGCTGCTTTGAAGGTAATTTAGTGTAAAGTAATAAAAAATTGCTCAAAAAAGGCCCTGGGTTGTGGGTTGACACTGGTCCAGGCAAAAAAGCCATAGAACAAGATATCGGCTAAACCTTTACTGTCTAGAACAAGACTAGCAGATCAAGAAGCATTAATATTTGGATGGAAGCCTTGAGTTTGTCAACCAAAAAGGGTTGAGACCAACTGTACGTTCATCCAATCATAATCTTTTAGCTCAGCTTTCTTTACCAGAACAGAAGTTTAGCTTTCACCCAATAATCATCTTACTTCAAGAGCAGAACCACCCACAGCAGAAGTATTCGCTGCCACACAGTTCCCTTAGCATTCCAGATCACAGATGTTGTGCTTTGAGAGTTCAATGAGCATAGCTCTGTGTGTAGTGTATTTTAAACAGCTGTTTATTGAAATGTATTATCTAGTCACTTTAAGAGTAGTATGAACAAAACTAACCAAAAGGTGCACATGTAAGCATTTATTTTAAGGAATTTAAAGGGAAGCTTAAATTCATTTTTGTTCCAACGTTTTCCACTGAAAGGTGAGTGGTGCCACATTTTTTAGGCAGGAGACGGAATATGAATAACAACCATGATGAGCAGTTGATAGTGAAGAAACATGCACTGGTTGCATCCAGCAGAAATGGTGATGTTAAAAATCTAAATTAGGCAGCAAGTCTGGTCTGAACTAGTTAAAAAATAAAAAAACCTAAATGCAGTTTCAAAACTGCATTTTAATGTGTTCTAAATAACGTGCAGGAAAATCCAACATGTCACTTGCAGAATGGATAGAGGCATGAGCTGCTGAGTTGCTGAGAAGCTATGTTGCTCCATCCACAAATCTAATACATTAAGCCACATGCAGCTGCATATTGATGCTGGTTTAGTTAAAAAAGCTCAAAAGCCTTAAGAAGGTTTTTAGCTCCACCTAAAAATGTCTATAGAACATGTCGCATTTAAATCCAGAGACAATGTGTTCTGAAGAACTGGTGCAGCAATGGAAAGTACGAGGAATAATCAGCAGCAGACACTGAGAATAATGCAAACTCTAAGGCCTAATGTATCAATTGTTTTGACCTTGAATTAGCTTTTTGGGGGATTTATTCATTTCTATTTTGTCTCAACACTTTATTTTTATTATAAAACATATGCCTCTAATGACACAATTTAATACTCTGAATTGTATTTTTTTGTACAATTTCAGGTTTGTTGTTGAATTATTGTGTAGTATAATTCAAAATTATTTGTTAAAAAAAATCGGAACCTTGGTGTTTTAGTAAAAATTTATGTCAAGCATTGCCACAAAAAAATGGTTTATGGGTAATTTATTAAAGCAAATTAGTACAAAACCTTTATTCTTGGACAGGAATGTTTCAGATAAACTCGAACTAAAAGCGAAATGTATGAAAAATATCAAAGAAATGGGGTCTCAAATCACCTGACACAAAATCCATTTTATGAGTCGAGCGTTCTACCAGCAGTCCACCTCTGCTTGTTATATGTGACTTTTAATTTGACAGTTTGCCCTTAACAATTTACTCTTGTGACTAAAAACACAGCATGTCATAAGAGCAACCATTTTTCTTTTAGAATTCCACCCTAAAATCGAACCACTTTTTCTGCAACATGTCAGTGGTCTTTTTGTACAACATGTCACGGCTGTATTCGACAAACTTTTGCATTTTTTCCAGTTTCAAATAAAAATGTCCAAAAAAATTATCTATTTCTTACTGTCATTTCATTCAAGTTTACTCATTAACATATTTAAACAGCTTTCTGTGGCTCACTCATTAAAGCAGTACATGTAATGTAAGTCTCTTTGGATAAGAGCGTCTGCCAAATGTAAAAATGTATGTTGTAAATAGATGGCAGGAGACAGGGTGGGGTCTTCTGCTTATGTATGTATGTTTTTTAGACTGATTCAGAAGTACAGAGAGAATCTCTGTAGGGACCATGCATGCATGCATATTCCAATAATTTGTGAAGAAATCCAAGCCAATGTTAGTATATGGGGCCCCTGGTGAGGTAGATAAAGAGTCAACAAAAAAGGAACATTCCATGGCTTTTATCATTTAATGCCATATACAGTATACAAGCAACATGTGTTTATTCTCAATTCAGCAGCCCTGAAACAACCATCTGTCTTTTTTTTTTTTTTTTGCATGACTTTGAAATGGTTTAACAGGGATTCCGTCAGTCGAGTTTACAGTGCTTTACAGAAAAGTCTTGGACAAGTTTTGGTGAAGATGAAGATAAGGATCCTCTTCTCAGTTTCATTATTTTCTTCCCGTTATGTGGCATTTTATGATTTTAATTTTAGAAAAATATCTGATGGGTCAGATGACAGATTATGATGTGTCTGTATTCTTTCCACTAGATAGAAACCAATGATTAGGATTTCTGATATTTAGATGGTAAAAACAACAAAAAAGCAGCAAGTTCTGCTCGCATTTCCCTCTATTTCGAGGATTTATCAGTCTTCCATACAAAATTTAACAAAAAAAAAACAAGACGTGAAACAAGAAATGTTCCTTGCAACGTATTAATTCATTATATAGTAAGATCTGAAGTAAATATGGGTTTAAACAAATCAGTGTCATGAAGTAAACTGCAGCTTTGCACAGAGCTACTCCGAGCATCTGTTCTGGGGCTTTTAATGAGAAATGCTTATATTAGAATTTCTGTTGAGACTTCTTTTGGTTGCTTGGTTTGGTGTGTTAAATCTAAACGTACATATGGCAACATAAACAGCAGAATGTCTAATTAAAAACTCAAGTGATTGTCAGAAACCAAATTTTATAGATGAAGGGACTGAAGAAAATTCAGATTTTAGTTTTTTGCTCTGGAATAAATTCATAAATTTACTTGTATCTGTATTCATGGCTGTCAACAGTGTGAGATGTGTGGAGTCTTGTTCAAATGACAGATAATCCATTTTCTTGTGTTCGACTGAAGGCAATTCACTCTCAAGTGATTCTCTCAAGCGTCTTTCAGGGACTCTCTAGAACATTAAGAGTTCAGCTCCTGAGAGCACCATTTACAGCTCAAAGACTGTCTTCAGTCACACTTTCACTTTTTCTCTGGTTTTCCTTTTTTTTCTTTATAGTACAATAAATACAACATGTTTATCTGATAATTGATTACACATTTATTGTTTCATCTCGCAGATCTGACTGACTTCTCACTATGAGAGAAACCAATTTAAATGCAGATTTTTTAGGTATTTTTGGACATCCACTTGAGATAATAAGTGGTTGTGGATCAATTCAGTCATTCTGCATGCAATAGTGATTGAATAGCTCAATACTGATAAATTAATCCTACCCATATCATTTCAGTTCAAAAATACAGACCCTCTTGATATCAAATAATTCTCATTAAAACGTATTTAAGTTGGAATTTGAATTACCGGTAATTTCTAACTAATTTAATTTTAATTCATACATATTAATAGGAATATAAACACAAAATAATATGTTGAGTTACTAGGGTTAATGTTTACTAGGGTTATAATGTATAATGGAAGTCTACCGTGCTGATGCGGCAGTTGATGGTGAAATTAAGATAAATCAAACCATTTTGTAGGTGTAGAAAAATGGGTACAACACCATCCGCAATCACTGCAACTCTGGAACAAAACAATGACGTACAAAATAAACAAACATAAATACAACATAATTTACAAAATAAATGACTACTTGTGGCTTTTCCTCTGCTTAAGCGAGTCTCAGTTCATAGACTAATGTTAAAACTTCCAAAACGTGCATAACCGCTATCATGTTTCCAATGTAAACAAACGACTGTTTGAAGTATGTGTATGTTCTACTAAAGTTATAATGCATATTTATTATATTTATGTGTACATTTTTACTATATTTGAATACTACCACATTATCGTAGTTATTTTTTGTTCTCTCGCAAGAGTAAACTTACTGTCCTCAAATAAATTTACTTAGTGAGGACGGTAAATTCATTAATACTTAAATTTAAATTCTGAAGTACTTTTCTGCCTGTTCAAGTCACGTGGCTTGAAATCCCCTAATGGCATTAGCTCTTCTGCATGAGGAAGACATTTAAACGTGATACACACAGGTAGCTCTCTCATACAACTCTGAAGTCCAGACCATAAATACAGTAGGAAATGTTGTTCATGTGAATCTTGTCTAAATGGTTTATGTGTTTTGAGTGGATATTGAAAATACGATGCACAGGACTCATATTGGATTAACATTTATGTGTTGTTGGTGTTCAGCCACTTCAGGGTGATGCCATACATTTTCTCACACTGTTTCAGCAAATTGTATGGGTTTTGGTGAAAATTTTTATTTTTACACAAATACAGATATATATTTTTATTTTTACACATATTTCATTATATTTTTTTAACAGCCGCTCTATAACTGCCCATTTTTAGCATACAACTCTTTCTACATCAGCTTGCCAATTAAAATATAAACATTTTAGATTTAAAATAAAATAGTTTTCATTAGAACTGGGGTAAATATAGAGAAAAATCAGACTTTTACTGCAGTGAACAGCCACGAACAACATGAAAGGGTACTGAATATGAACAATGCACAACGGTTCATTGGATCTTTTAAGTGACTCTCAACCTCTTCTTTGCACATGATTCATCTCACCTGTATTCATAGCTCAATGTCATTCTAGAATCAAACAATTGCTTCTACAATTTTTGACGCATACACTTTTTGAAGCAGTAACCAATTTATGTAATTTGTAATTAATTTGAGTGATCGAAATTGTCTTGTCATGACTTATTTTTAACTATAGCTTTCAATTAAAGTTAACCGATTTACTCACCCTACCTAAGAGTGTTTGATCATTTATATTAAATAAAACATTTTATATTGAAAACTGTTTGTTTGTTTGTTTTTTATCCAGGTCCAGTGACAGAAGTAAAAACTGACATTTACGTAACAAGTTTTGGTCCAGTTTCTGATGTGGAGATGGTGAGTTTTCTGTTTATTGTGTGTTTATGAATTCAAGCAGCTGTTATGGAAGATATCATATCCCTCTGTTTAAATAAAATAAAAACAACTCTGGCAACTCAGATTACTGTAAGGTGCTGTTACCTGCTTACTAGAAAGAGATTTGAAGAGTTGTCATTGAGTCAATAATTTCAGCAAGGGTTTCCCTTGAGAACAGAGTGAAGAGCAGAAAAGAGCAGGGCAAATCTAAAAGTAAGCAAAAGTTCAGATTTAGCGCAGGTCTGTTCGTGAAAACCTCTGGCACTGGCATGTGTTAAGCAGTCCGAACATGGCCAGATTCAGGCAGAAGTTGTATTGTTTTTAATGTGGCACTCAACACATTGGCAAAGCATTATATGTTATGTGCTATTTGTTGTTAACTTGACTATAATTTGGGCCAGTCATGGTCCACTTGTGGACCTTGTGGAATCTTTAGACCATGCAAAGCTGGTTTTATTTCCAGAGTGGGGCCTGGTATAAAATGGTATTTTGGCATTTGTTGAAAAGCAAAGTACACCTTTTGACAGGTTGCAATTCAATCTTAGGACCACACACTCATCATTCACTATCACATTCCCTCATGAGGGGAATTTGGAGCTCTCATTTCACCGGAAGCATGCATTTGGGCTCTGTGAGAGACCAGAGAGCCTGGAGGAAACCCACACAACAGTGCTCCGACAGAAAAGTGTGGAGGAAGAAAAACTGGAAAAGATTTAGAAATATCTTTAGTACTTTTGATGTGAACTTTTCATTTCCTGATGGGAATAGTTCGGGAGGAATGACATCATGGTGTTCACCACATTTACCAGAGCAAATCCTACCCAAAAAAATAAAAATAACCAAATTCATTTTGAGATTTGCAATTCTATTTTATTAGTAATAGTAGTTTATTTGTGTTATTCAAGCGCGACTCCTGGTGAAAACTAAGAATACAAATAAAATGGCCGCCACTTCCTGCTCTATTGGGATTTAACACTGTACACTGGATTTAAACCAATGAATGAATTTGGGCTTTGCCCAATAGAGCGGCAATGGGAAGCATTTTATTTAAATTAGGATTTAAACATTTTTCTATAACTATTGACCATGTTTTTCCTTTGTTAAGTTGTGATACTTTAGCAGCTGGCTCTCAAGTTTTAATGAGAAATTTCCTCAAAAATGAGACCTGATGCTCTTAAGAACGTATTCAAACAGAGGACACACATATGGGAGGGTTCAAATGTGACTCAATGGAATTAAAAAAGTTAGGTATGCCATTTCTTGGCACTAGTAGCTGCCAATAATACAGTAAAATTTGGTGATGCTCTGAGGTTCAGCATGAACTGTACAACTAGATTCACTTACACAAACCAGCTGAATATGAGTCCACCAGTCCATTGCCATTAATGCCACCCCATCGCGACCATTTCCTACAGAATAATGCATTGCCATTGCATTGGAATTTATTGGGTAAATGCATTCAATCAAAATTAGATTTTTTCTTGTCTGATAAAAAATTTATCCTACTCAGCTGTGTGCAGAATCTTTTTAAAGCACATTTTCAAATGTATTTACATCTTGGCATTTCCTTCCAGGGTTTTTCTTATGGGATATTGTAAAATGTGCAAAAAAGGAGGATTTGCACGACAGAAGGCTAAAACTCTTTTCAATAAAACACGTGTAAAGAAGTTTTTTTTTCCTCAGTGCCAAGGTACATATTTATTGATTAGTTTCCTTTGTTTCTTAAGGAGTACACCATGGATGTGTTCTTCCGTCAGACCTGGGTTGACCGACGGCTCAGGTACGATGGCCCAGTGGAAATCCTCCGGCTAAACAACTTGATGGTGACCAAAGTCTGGACACCGGATACTTTCTTCAGGAATGGCAAGAGATCTGTGGCGCATAATATGACAGCACCCAACAGACTCTTCCGGATCATGAAGAACGGCACAATCTTGTACACAATGAGGTATTGCATCTAATAGTCTTACGATAAAACAAAATAAAACATTTTTTTACCATTTCCTTGTTGTTAGTTGTTCCAAACCAGCTTTGAAAGACTGTGGCAGACAACAGTGAAATTCCAGAATGGGTGTTCTCAGGGAAAGGGGGTACTAAAATGACATTTTCTGCTAATTTATGCAAATTATGTTTTTCATAAAATAGATTTTCTTTTTTGATAGCACTTAGTTAGGAACTTATCATTTATTACCTGTTTTTTCCATCAATCCTTTCACAAATTCTATGGTTTACAATTTTGTGAAACTGTATCAATATCAAATTACAAAATAATTATCAACCCAAGACTTTTAACTTAATGGATTTGTCTGTCAGTTTTCACAAAGTACCCTGATTTTTATTTATTCAATCAAAACCTGACGGAAAGGCCTTTCCTGTGCACTATGAGGAACTGCATGCTTCCGTCCAGTTCTGAGTCTGATTTCTGCTGAAAGGGCTTTGGCAAGCTGTTTCGCTTGTGGGATATCATTGCTTTGCCAAGTCGGATGTGTTCCTGGATCGTCTTCTATTGGTCCTCCAGCAACATTTGCTCTCAGTGGATAATGGATGTTGCAGCCTCAGGCCTGACCTGAAGACTAATCCTAGAACGCAAGTTAAATTGATAATACAGTGTTCCAAAGCAAACAAGGATATTGATCTAGGGTCAAATCTGCAAAAACAAAATGACTTTGAAAGAGTCAACCAATATTCCAAATTAAGGTCAAAGTACTGGCAGCTTCTTTTGCTCAGCAAGTCATCTCATTTGTTTAGCCAACAGGAGTATGCTGATGATTTCCAGCTCACTTGGGTTCATACACCGGAAAGTTCACCAGCCTTTCATTTAAGAATAATAACACAGAATGATTTTTATTAAATGACTCCGTAACTTGGAATGAGACCAGAGGGTTCATTTATCAGCAGGCAAGGCAGGTAAATGCCCCCGAGTGCTAGACGTCTTTGAATAACTACAGCTAACTAATGACGAGTTTGGACTAACACTCAGAGAAGAGATGCACATATGTGATGGTCATAGACTACTTAAAGAAACAAAGTGTGAGGGCAATAGCATTGTTACAGTAAAACAAGCAAAAAAGAAGAAGAGAAAAGAAAGCAAGACCATTATTAACATAGTGTCACTTTATTAAAACCTCCCACAAGAGGGAAAACCTCACTAAACTAAAGCTGCAAGCATGAACTAACTAGACACAGAATACAAACAGAGTCAATCCATATTCGCAAAAAGAAAATAAAAAAAAAATGTGCAAACTGACAGACCTGGTACAAGACTAGAAAAAGGCAGACTAAATGTTGCAGACAGATGAAAAGATTGGTAAACCAATGAACCCATGGCAAACCCAAAAGACACAGAGAATATAAAGAGAAGGAAATCACCCTAAAGAATGAGAGATAGGTGTACAGGCAATTAGGAGAGAAACTGGATAGGAGGGGCAAGAGAGACCAGGAGAGAAGCCACAAACGCAGTCAAGGAAAAACATAGAAGACAAGATGGAAATGGCAAAGACCAAATAGTTAAGTATGATATGTGACCTGCAAAATATAGAACATTATTTAACTTGGACAATTGTTTTGTTTTAAAAAAAAAAGCTGTGTCAAGGGCAGCTTAACTGTTGTTATATGTAGTTTATGTGTGAAATTTTGTGATAGTTTTATGATAATTACATTTTTAATCTGTCTCCATAAATGTAATGTTTTAGAACCATAGTGTAGGTTTCAGCCTAGTAACACTTGTGTTTAGAAATAAAACAATGAACAGTGCAAGAGATGCTAAAGAATGTTTAAATGTTGCATTTGCGGAAATTTAAAGCTGTGAAGTCTTTTACAAGGACATTACCTGGTTCAACACACAGACCTATAGATTGAAACACATTATAAAAAGAAATAACAGACCATTTACATGTAAAACTATGAAGAATGTGCTCCTTTTTTGCAATTATTAAATGCTAATTTCAACAATGTTTTTTGTCCTGGCAGGCTGACAATAAGTGCTGAATGCCCGATGCGATTGGTGAATTTCCCGATGGACGGCCACTCCTGCCCACTCAAGTTTGGCAGCTGTAAGGATTATTCCCTGTACACTCTCATTTTATTTCATCTTATAAAGCACTAATTGTTGATTTGAGACAATTGAAAATAACATTACTTTAAGAGCACTGAAATAATCCCCTCTTTGAGACCAAAGGTTATTCAAGGAGTTCAAACATTTACCACATCAGAAATGATATGGTCATTAAAAACTCAACACTGAAGATCATTTGCTTGCATAAAATACAAATTCAGCCTTCAGTTCAATGATTTAATTCCATTTGTGTTCCAACAAATTTGCATTTAATCAATGTGTACAGTGGCATTGAGAGAAGATTTGCGTTTTTCAACAAATCAAATGAGGCAATGATTCATTTCACCATTCAATATTGGTACTGCTCTTCTCACACAATCCTCCAACATTGATTCTAATATTCTGATAGACGTAATCGATTCAGTAAACAGTCTAATGATTAAAGGCATTTGGTTAACACACACCTTTTGGATTTAGGATTGAGAGCGTAATAGAGGAATCAAGCTTGCGGATAGAGCTCTGAAAACACTGCTCTTACTGCACTGCAACATTCTTCTGCTAGTACAGTTAGTGGCTTGACGTTGCTCATTTTGTCTGCAAATGTCCCAATGGCGGGGAGCGGTGATGCGTTGTCCATATTTTTGCGATCTGTGGAGTGAACTCAATGAGCCTTTTGAAAAACATATGTTTAAACAAGTTCATAAACACTGTCTTCTATCTTCTGTATAAACTTGGTAGTGTCAAGAAATTCATCCTGCTCTTTTGAATGCAACAAATGCTGACAATAAATCAACTCAGTGCATGGAAATACACCCCCCGCTTCCCCAATTAAAAAAAAAATGTAGATAAATAAATAAATAAAAATGCTAAATATTATTTTAAATGGTAACGTTATGTTACAAAATGGTGTAGACTTACTTTATGTGTGTAATTTTTAACTTTTTTTTTTTTTGCAACATATTTGTAATATTTCTGTCTGCTGTTTTTTGTCACTTTTGTTTAAAAAATGTAATGTTTATGCTGTCTGGGGTCCCTGTGCAGCTTAGTCTGACAACCCTGTAAAAGGTAATTTTCCAATGGTTGGATAGAATTTTGAATGCAGATTTTAATGACGGAACTCAGTTATTGTTGTGTAAAAAAAAGGGACTGCCATTAAATTGCTTGGGGCCACCTTGTGACCTGAGGGTATTCTTCTGTTTTTTATCTAGAAAGATCACGCTGTGCTTTTCCATGTTCCTCCTGCTCATCGCCAGAGAAAACACTGTTTGTCTAAAAACTCTGATAACAAGCACAAACCAAACATGTCTTGAGTCTCACACTCTGACTCAGATAGTTTCAACTAATCCCCTGAAAAAGTTCTTATGTGGGTTGAATTCTGTTTGGGGTTTTAAAATAGTTCACATTTATGGTGCTCTTTGCCTTTATTACTGTGCAAAAGCTAATTCAGTATAAAAAAAAATCATGTAGAACAACCAGTGAAGACCTACCCTGGCTGATTTTACCATTCATAACTAGAACTATATGCTTCCTGCTAAAATAAATGCAAACAACATTCTTTGTAGAAAAACACCAATTAGAAACATGGGTACACCAAGTTTAATTTAAGCCCTAATGCATTGGAAATCTGAAAAACAACTCAATTACTTCTTTTCTCAGAGTCTGTAAACACAGGGCTGGTTCATATTCTAAAAACTGAACAAAGAATCTCCAAATCAGCAGGACTCTTCAGCACAGTCGGTCAGCAGAAATGCAAACGAAACGAAGTCGGAAAGAAGGCCTAATCTCGAAAGGGAATAAGTGGCAGGTGGGGAGGGCTCCTTGATGGGAAGCGCTAGAAGATCTGGAGATAAAACCAGCATTGTGACATTGTGATGGAGGACATTCTCGATGGTTTCATGTTTTAGTGTTAGCCATGCTAATCTCTTGACTGGAATCTCACTAATTTAGCAAATGCTTTTATCCACAGTAGCATTCAAACGAGGGTTGCTGCGAGGAATTCATCATAAAGGGAATGATGATGAGGAGGATGATGATGACAGAGGATTAACCATTGCAAGAACAAATGGGATATTTATATTCTTTAAAAAGAAATTTTAAATATATTTTCTAACCCTCCAGTTGTTCACAACAAAAGTAGATTTTTTTTACCTGTTGAATTAAAGTTATATTTCAAAGGCTGCTAGATATATATGATTCCATTGCCCACGAATGCAATGATTCTGCTCTTGTAATTAGAATTATAACCTAGGTCATCCAGATTTAAAATCATTTAAAAAAGGGTATCTAATACCTATTTAAAAAAAAGAGTTGTTGCTGTACATTATTTTTAATTGATTTGCCAATAATTTGTGGTTTTTACAAAATTGAGATGCCCATTAAATATTCACACAGAGAAGCCACTCATTTTTAGAAGTTACTTTATTTAGTTTTTGTGCTCTTTCTAACTATTACAGCACTGTACAGAAATGCAGTGGACCTATTAGCAGAATAAACATGTGAAGTACACATTAAACACAGCAGATACTGCAAATAACACACCACTGCACTACACGTGATCATAAACTTACCCTGCCGTGCATCTGCATACTGCACTGATCTCGCTCAATAAACCCAAGTTTTGAGGGCCAACTCACATTTCTGAATGTAAAGATTTAACAATGTCATAGCAATTCATATATTAATTTTCAGATTTAGATTTTTTTTTCTTCATCAACTGCATGAAAAGTGTCAAAAAACAAAGCAAAAGATTTCAAACCTGTGATCATAAATCTCAATCTGTCTTATTCCCAGTGATCCCACTCTCAGGCCAGGCACCAAAAATTGTCTCATTTGTTTCCATTTTACCTCAGGCTTTTTTTTTCTCTTGAGAAAGATGTGAGAATCATGGGAGCACAGCAGGGGGGTTCATTTACCCCCTGTTTAATCTCATTTATCTCATTTTCCATACGCACCATGCCACAGAAATGGTGGTTCGTTTCAGTACACACCATTTTTTTTCTCTCACACGGATTTAGTATAATGGCTCTCTTTTGTTTTTCAGATGCCTATCCGAAAACTGAGATGATCTACACGTGGACCAAAGGCCCGCAGCATTCGGTGGAAGTCCCACCTGAGTCGTCCAGCTTGGTTCAGTATGACCTTATTGGACAGACTGTATCCAGCGAAACCATCAAATCCATCACAGGTACAGTGCACTGACTCATATAGAGGGAAAATAATGACAAATGGCTTTGAAACAACAGCACCTTCAATTATACTACATCCCTGTACCATAAAAATTCCTTTGTGTGAGTTTGCACACTCTGATTCTAAAGGAAGCAAAATGACCAATCCACTGCATATAAGTATTCTGGCATGAAACAGAAAAGAATCTTTGGAGATGGCAACATATCTTTGACTGCCACCAACCAGCTGGAGCCAGGCCAGCATGTAAAAAATCAACTGACTTCTCACTTCAGTATTTTCTATATGAGTCACCTTCTAAACTAGACTCTCTAGCTTCTGTTTGACTCAATCAACAGAAAATTACCATCAGGAATACGTGTACTTGAAGAGGTTCCTTCCATAATGCTACAAATCCATATATGTTCAATTGAAAATTAGAAAATAGATTAAAACAATTGAAAACAGTTTTGTTTTTTGTTTTTTTAGGAAACTGTTTGCATAAAAACTAGCTATTTTGCTTGGAAACTGTTATAGAACCTAATGAATCTCTAATACTTTTCAAAAAGTCAAGGTTTTGAATAAAAACGTAATAGTTTCCTCCCAGGGCAGCACAGTGGCGCAGTGGGTAGCACTGTGGCCTTCCAGGTAGAAGGTTGTCGGTTCAAGGCTCGCCGGTGACCTTCCTGGAAGGAGTTTGCATGTTCTCCCTGTGCTTGCGTGGGTTTCCTCCGGGTACTCCGGTTTCCCCCACAATCCCAAAAACATGCGGTTAGGTTAATTGACTAATCTAAAATACCCCGTAGGTGTGCATGTGTGTGTGTGAATGTTGCCCGAACTGTCCAGGGTGTACCCCCGCCTCTCGCCCACCGGCAGACCCCCGTGACCCCGAAAGGGAATAAGCGGGAATGGAGAATGAATGAATGAATGAGTTTCCTCCCAAAATACTTTACATTAGTTCGATACAACACTCAGGTGAAAAGTCTTTGAAAAGTATTTTCACTGGAAGCAATTTACACAAAAATTCCTTAAAATCAAAAAAGTCCTTAGGTTTTTTTTTTTCCAAACTTAGTATGTTTTACTCAATTTGATCTTTTAGCAGCACAAAACTGTATTTCTACGATTCTCCACCACCACTGCAATTTTTCAGCATTATCATCACTTTATGAGCAAAGCGTAATTTACTTGAAATAAATAATAACAAAAATAATAATATTAAACCAATACACTCAGTAACCAGGATTATGTGCTTTAAGGTCAACTTTTACATTACAAAAACACATATATTTTTTTCATTTCATCCAAATGTCAGTTTGAATAAATGCTCTTTAAGCTTCATGCTCTTCGGGTCATGTTACATTTAAATCCATCCTATCAGTCCTTTCAAAGACACCTGGTCTGTGCCCCAGTCACTTGATTCTGGATATGTCGAATATTTGATGGCATCCTAACCAAGATTAACATGAATAATATTATTCATTCCACATGGCCAAGCATCGGCTGTAAAGGTCAAATAATAGCTCTTTCAAAACAGTTGATTATTTAAAACACTGTGCATACTGGGAAATCAGAGGTAGCTGTTTAGTTGGCTAGTAATAAACTGAAAATAGCAATTAATACAGCGACAATGACATAAATAACATTGAGAGGTTATTTTGAGCTAAGCTTGCATGATTCAGGAGTGTTGCATGGGGTTGATTTAAAAGGATTTTATTCATTTTGAATATAACCAGATGTGAGTCTTCTTTTCCTTTCGGCTGTTCCCAGTTTAGGGGTCGCCACAGCGAATCATCCTTTTCCACCTAACTCTGTCCTCAGTATCCTCTACTCTTGCACCAACTACCTTCATGTCCTCTTTCAGCACATCCATATATCTTGTCTTTGGTCTTCCTCTTGACCTCTTTCCTGGCATCTCCATCTCCAACATCCTTCTACCAATATAACCACTATCCCTCCTCTGTACATGTCCAAACCATCTCAACCTGGCCTCTCTGACTTTGTCTCCAAAACAACCAACCTGAGCTGTCCCTCTGATGTGCTCGTTCCTAATCTTGTCCATCCTCGTCACTCCTAAACTGAACCTCAACATCCTCATCTCTGCTACTTCCATCTCTGCCTCTTGTCTCTTCCTCACTGCCACAGTCTCCAACCCATACATCATAGCTGCTCTCACTACTGTTCTGTACACCTTTCCTTTGATTCTTGCTGACACTCTTCTGTCACACAACACCCCTGACACTTTTCTCCACCCACTCCAACCTGCCTGCACTCGTCTCTTCACCTCTTTTCCACACTCCCCGTTGCACTGGACTGTTGACCCCAAATACCTAAACTCCTGCACCTTCTTGACCTCAGCCCCCTGTAACCTCACTGTTCTATTTCCCTCCCTCTCGTTCAAACACATGTATTCTGTCTTGCTGCGACTGACTTTCATTCCTCTTCTTTCTAGAGCTGACCTCCAACTTTCCAGGTTTTCCTCCACCTGCTCTCTGCTCTCACTACAAATCACAATGTCATCTGCAAACATCATTGTCCACGGAGATTCCTGTCTGACCTCATCCGTCAACCTGTCCATCACCATAGCAAATAAGAAGGGACTCAAAGCTGATCCTTGATGTAGCCCCACCTCCACCTTGAACTCCTTTGTCTGACCTACAGCACATCTCTCTGCTGTCTTACTTCTCTCATACATATCCTGAACTACTCTGACGTACTTCTCTGCCACTCCTGACCTCCTCATACAGGACCATAGCTCTCTCTCGGCACCCTGTCATACGCTTTTTCTAAATCCACAAAGACGCAGTGCAGCTCCTTCTGACCATCTCTGTACTTCTCCATTAACAATCTCAGAGCAAAAGTTGCATCAGTAGTGCTCTTCCTGGGCATGAAGCCATACTGCTGCTCACAAATATCCACTTCTCTTCTTAGCCTGGCTTCCACTACTCTTTCCCAAAGTTTCATTGTGTGGCTCATCAACTTTATGCTTCTGTAGTTGTTACAACTCTGCA
>SRMA01025930.1:176364-266841 GCA_007224835.1 Danionella cerebrum | reverse complement strand
CAAACTGATCACCCTGTCTGACACTCTTTTCACCTCTAAAACATTCCTCACAAACTCCTCCTTCAGGATCACTCCTACCCCATTTCTCTTCCTATCCACACCATAGTAAAACAGTTTGTATCCCCCTCCAATACTACGCGCTTTGCTACCTTTCCACCTGGTCTCCTGCACGCACAGAATATCTACCTTCCTTCTCTCCATCAAGTCCGCCAGCTCCCTACCCTTTCCTGTCATTGTACCAACGTTAAGAGTCCCTATTCTCAGATCTACACTCCTGCCTTTCCTCTTCTCTTTCTGTCGATGAATCCTTCTCCCTCCTCTCCTTCTTCGACAAACAGTAGTCCAATTTCCACCGGCACCCTGTAAGTCAACAGCACCGGAGGCGGTCGTTGTTAACCCGGGCCTCGACCGATCCGGTATGGAAATCGATTTGGTGACTCGCATATTTGGTTTTTGGCATTTTTTACGCCGGATGCCCTTCCTGACGCAACCCTCTCTATTTATCCGGGCTTGGGACCGGCACAGAAGTCACTGGCTTGCAACCCCTGTGGCTAGATTAATATAACCAGATGTGAGTGATTCTACATTATGTTTTTTATCCATTTTTAATTCAATAGTTGACACAGATTTAGGTTTTATTGCCCTGTATTGTTCAACCCAATATGGCGGTAAGCCTCATTCTGTTACTGGAAGATGAATCTGCCAGAAAAGTTTTGCTGCTCAGCCAAAATAAGTCTGCTGAGGTGACAGTCTGTCATTCTGACCTTGATCTCTTTACGTGTTCCCTTTAAGGCTAATATTGTTCCTCCTGTTCTTATTTTTGTTCTTAACAGGTGAATATGTGGTAATGACGGTCTACTTTCACTTGAAGCGGAAGATGGGCTACTTCATGATTCAGACGTACATCCCTTGCATCATGACTGTAATCCTCTCGCAAGTCTCTTTCTGGATAAATAAGGAATCTGTGCCAGCCAGAACTGTCTTCGGTATGTGTTACTCTGTAATATTCTCCGCCGTTTCTCTCCCCCCTCTGAGCCACCAAATCCATTTCCACGCATATATAGAGAAACAATTCGCTTTTTTCTCTCATATGAATCCCCTTACTCTGTCTTGTAACAAAACACTTGGTTGTAGACTTTAATGTTCACTTTTAAAGTGATCCCAAGTCAACCGTTACCCAGAATACCCCTCTAAAGATCTTTAAAATGTGACAACAATTTTTTTTTGCTCCCTTTCCGGTATTGCTTTAAATTCCAATTTTGAGGAAGGATTTTATGAAATATTTCAAATTATTTTTCAAATTACAAATTTAAGATGTAAGCTTGTAATGTCATTTAACATAACACTTAAAAGAAGTGTTTAACATTGTATGTGGCATTTAAGATGATTGACCATAACACATTTTAATTTAAGGTAATTTACATAACCACAAAAGCCATTTATCTTTACAGCTCTTCAGAAAGTTCCCATTCTTTTTTTAAATTGCTTTAATTCAGTCTTTCCTCTCTGAGTTCTTCATGGGACAGGGACAAAAATGAGACAGGGAAATCAGAAAAAGCTTTGCCTTCTCCACATCCAGTTAGCATCTTATCATGCAAAGAGCTGGCACATGTTTTTTCCCCTGTGCTTTGAATTTTGAGTTGTAGATATTTCTTGCTGATCCTGTCATAGCTCCTTTAAATCAAGTTTCAAATTTCGCCTTTTCTTTTTCTGTGCTGACTTTTGCTTACAAACTTTGTGCCAGCTATGATGGAAATTTCACAAAATGACATGTTAATTCAGGCAGCTACAATAACCTTTGGGTACAAGAAGTCTGTTGAAATGTATGCTACTACTGTGCATAAGATAGATTAGGACGACAGTTTGACCTATCAGAAACTTTAGCTAACGCAAATGAAGATAAAAGCCTTAATTATTAACCGCTAACTTGTTATTCTCAAAATACACAAATATATTACTTAAAAACAATTGAAGAGTTTTATTCTAAAAATGTTTTCTTCACACAAAAGTGGTTTGAGGAAAATCTAAATTTTCTGTTCCAAACTTTCATAAAGCACCTTTTATGAAACGTAAAAGCTCAAGTCCAGATTTTATTATTTAAGGATTTATTTTAAAATAATTATATTTTATGAAAATTATTTTCAAATGTGAAAGCAATACACTTCAGATTTAGCACTAACTCATTTTTTTAAATACCGTTTATCACATTTTGGAACCAAACTCCTCTCATATTTTATTTCTTTTGCACACAAGTTTAGGTCAAGGTGTCCGCTACTGATTTTTAAAAGGCACTTCCACTGTTTATGCAAATTTTATATTTAGTGCTTATGCTGAGTGAATTGCAGCTGGTGAAACTCCAGAGCATGAAAATATGGTCATTCTGGTATTTATTCAAACTGGTGAGCATTGCCTCCTAAATGTCTTTTAAAAACAGTGAAACTCTTCTTTGTTCCTGGATGACTACTACAGTGCCTCAAATTAACAACATCCTGGTTGTTTTCAGTTCTGAGTTCCCTACACCATGAAAGAAATGTGTTCCTTTCACTATCAGACATCATTTAACACCATGGAAAATCTTGTGAGCTGCAGATTTCTATCAGCAATGGAAAGTTGGATCATTTTGACAACTCTGATCTTTAAATCTAGGTCGCCAAGATGAGCGAATCTTTTAATGAGTAGTTTAGTTTTCCCTACATTTTTCTTAACACAACTAGTATCAAACCATGACAAAATCCCTCTTAGAGACTTTTAACCCACTTTTAAAATCAATTAAGTTATTTCCTAGTACCTTACCGGGCATGTGATTTTCTGTTTTAAAATGTGTTGTAATAACCCAAAATATTCATAAAAATTAAATATATATTGTCAATGTTTGCATAGCTTTCTCAATAATAATTATAATAATCAAATAATGGAATATATTTGTATAACAAAGACTTTAGAAAAATAATTTTTAAAATAAAACAATAGCAGATGATAAAAACAACTACAAATGTGTGTAAATACATATAAATTACAAAAAACAATTGCTCCTGACACTAATAGCACTTGGCAAGATGAGAGAAACACAAAAGAAATTAATTAAACATTTAATTCGGCCGTTGTAAGTTTCATAATAAAAGTAAGAACTCGCATAATAAAGATTATACAAAAATGATGAACTTGTCAGCTGGTATTGATAATAATTTAAAATATATTAATATAATATATCACTGGAATCTTGGAATCAGAAGCATTCATTACTTTTTTAGAAAGTTCCCAGCAAACATACGATGTTGGAAAGATGTACTTCTGAAGTCTTTTTGATTCAAAAGCAGTTAAAACAACACCTTTTGGACGTCTTTAGACCAGCGGATGTTTGCTGGGTTATAATGGTTTTGTTAAATGTCCAATTATTTAGTTAAATCTCTCAATTGTTTCCGATGTTAAACTAAACTACTAATACATTTATATTTGAAGAGTTTCAAAACTCTATAACTCCACTCTGGTAAAAATCAGTTTTGAGGAAAAGCGTTTTGAGAAAAAATGATTCAAAAATGGTTTGAGTAAAACCTGAAATTTCTGTTCCAATCTTTAATAAAGCACCTCAAAGTCCTACATATTTCAAATCCAGATTTTAATATATTTATATTAAAAATCTTGAAGTTCTGTCTTTGTAGAATGACTATAAACCTATTAAAAACTTTTGCTGCAGATGACAAATGGCATTTTCCCACCTCCTCAGCACATCATCTTATTTGCACTGTGCTTGGCTTTAGTGCACTCATCACGTTTTGGGAAAAACACAAATTTTGTTAACCGTACAGAGGCAGAAAACCACTGTCTAAGTTGGGAGCCAGCAATTTTGAGCATTGGTTCTGTCCTGGCCCTTACTTGATCACACAGTAAAGCTGATTGTGCTTTTGTATGATGGCACACCCCGCTCCCTTTTGGATTACAGGACTGCTCCGGATAATAACCTGCTGCTCCAGAGTACTACCTCCATTGTGACACTGACAACTCCCTCTTCAAAGATTTAAAAGAGTGATAGTGGAATGGTTGTTGGTGCCCATTGGGCTGGTCTTAGAATTGACGAAACAGTTGATCTACTGGGATTTTGACAACCATCCTATGGTTTAGAGAGAGTAAAAAATATCTTGTTTTCTGTCAGGGGAGAATGGGCAGACAGGTTATAGATGATAGAATGGCAACATAGCAATTTCTATGTGGTCTGACTCTTGCTGGCCCAAGCATCGCCATAATTAAGGATTATTTTTAATTTGAGAAATCAGATAAACAAATGTTTGCAGAAATAATCTCTTCATAAACTACACAAGAAGTGCAATTGTCAGAGATTTTGTGTGTCCAGTAGACACAGCCAAACACCAGACTCCCCTCAATGATCTCACATGCACCAAATCACTTCAATGAATCCAACACAGAGGATAAACCAGCCCTTAAAAGAATTATCCTAGCGCCATCATGATCGTTAGACCTACTGTTCACACCACCTGACTCATATAGATCGGTCTCCCCATCTTGGTCCTCTATTGGATCTCTCCTACCATCAGCACTCACCTGCTCACTTAGCTGTAATCTTGTTCTCTCCAGTGACAATATCGCTGCACTCATTGCTTTTTCAGGTGCATTGATGACTTCCTGGTTTGGCTATTTTTTACTGCTGAGTGCTGCTTGTTTTTAAAAAACGTTCCACTTCTGTATAACTTACTTATTTGGGGAAATAAACTCTACAGAACTTATCCAGGTTCGTTTTGCATTGGAAAGCAATAAGGGCGTCCAACTTGTACCATCACTTTTTCCAATTATTGATTGGTAACATATACAAAAAAGAACTTTTCCATTGAAATTGACATTCTATTTAAAAAAAATGAGTGCATTGATGATTTAGGTGCTTTTAGATAATAATTAGCGATTCAATTTTGAAAGCAAAGAACAATAGTAGCTTTATTAATATTTTCTGCAAGTTATTCATTTTTTTAGACCAAGTTGCTTATTTTCCAAATAGAATAGAGTAGAATAGAATTTTTACAAGGTGCTTGAGAATGGCAAAAGACCCAAAGCTCTCTTCTACACAAACACGCATACTGGTGAACAAACACCTCCTGTTTCCTTGCCCATACTCACCCGAGGCACTGGAGAAGCTGAGAATAGCACGCTCTCATTCTCCACTGGAAAAGTATAACAATGACCCACCTTCACAGGGACCCGGACGCTTGGACCTGAGCCAGAGGAGACTGTTCCCGTGGCCTAGATGGACACGTGCTTAGTGAATAGCTTTCTGGATAATGACAGGATGTCTTTGTGATGGCCGCTGGATGTTCAGAAGGGATACAGCAGGAGGCTGTAATCATTTGGTTTCCATATTTCTCTACTCGTGTTTTTGATGGCTTCCTAAAGGCTCTATCATGATTCCCTGCTGTCTTTGTCGGCCTAGTGCAAGTAGAATTTAGTTTGCTAGCGTTTTAAAAAAAGCTTTTTTTCGGCCTTGTGCTCTCAGAAATGGGTCACTTAGGTATGATCTCAGAATTGTGGACTAAAAGTGATATTCTGTAGGGTAGACTAAGTATAGACTTATATATGAAGTTGTAAAAGAAAAAAGTTTTACCTTTGCTTCCACTGGAAAGCACTGGGTATAGGTCCCCTAAAATCTAACCCTGCTTGTATTTCCAGATAAAGAAACACTTTCTATACAAACCAGTAGTTTGCTGTAATTTAAAGATCAGTGCAGGTAGAACCAGTTAACAACCACGACGCACATCTACCAAAGACTTTTATTGCCATCACAGTTACCAGCGCTTTTTAAAAAGATTGCACAGATGAGAGCTTGCACACTTCTTTAGATGTCAATTGAGCAAGAGATGCTTTGGTTGCTATGAGACAGAAACACCCCAGTACCATTAACTCATTTCACAGATCAGTTGTCTTGGTCTGAAATGTTAGCAATATGTACTGGATTATGGAAAGGTTCTTTATTTTTCCTTTCACAGTGCTTGGTAGCGATATGGCTTTTCTTTGTCTACCATTTTTTTACTGAGTTGTTATATATACTATTGTATTCCAGCTGCAATTTTAACCCCTTAACCCAAAGCTCAGCAACTCAACTGATCTTCATGGAACTTGGGTCACTCCTGTCTTTAACTCTCATCACTGGCTCCCCAGTGCTGCCCGTGTCAAGTTTAAACCGCTGATGCTCATGTACAGAACATCCACAGGATCAGCACCTTTCAACCTTCTCAAGCGTTTGTAGTCCTGTTTCCCCACCAGAAACCTATTTTCAGATAGTGAATCGCATCTAGTGCTTCCCTCTCAGAGAGGCAGTACATTTCTCACAAGAACATTCTTGTGCATCGTCCCTGGCTGGTAAAACAAACAACAAACCTCTAAAACTCATATTTTGGAGAAAAAAAAATACTCCTCACTGGAAATAAATAAAGAAAACCCCACTTTTACATGATTGTCATGGAATGAACTGACCTTTCTTACAAACTACTTATTCTCCTGATCTATAGGTCAAGCAAAAAAGCGAAATGCTTAAATATTAAACGAAAATGTCAAGTGTAATCCACTTCTCTACTTACAACAGGAGAGGAAGTGGTTATTTAGCTACTAAACATACTGTAAAAATAATATATTGACTAACTGACCAACATGATGCCTTCGGGAAGGTACCTCCAAACTCCAAATTCATTTTTTACTGACCATGGTTTGCTTTAGGGGAAGAGTTTGTGGGACATTTATGGAGAGAAAGAATGGTGAGGGAGAACAAACTTGTGATCGAAACTATTTTTCAATGTTACTTGTATTTTGACATAAATATAATTGAAATATTTCAAATCCCCATCAGTTCCGTTCATGATAGTCATGAATAAGGTGATGGTACAGCTACTATATTTCTTAGATTGATATGAGACGTGTGAATTACCATTGGTCATAAATGTGAACATTTGACATTAATTCTAAACTACCTGCAGAATATTGATCACTGAGCTTATGTAATGTTGTGGAAAAGGAATACATCTTTTTAATCTGCTGGCATGAACAATGAAAATTAAGTTCAATTACTAAAATATTATAGCTGAGATTAACTAAAAACCATTGAAGACGTTTTCTCTTGAGATGGATTATTCACCTTCAGCACTTGCCTACCAGTCTGCACTACTCACAAAACACTTACATCCTGAGCTAGAGCACACTTGTGTCAATGTGCTGTGACTCTTTTTAAGTAAACAGGAAGATAAGGGCTCTTGAACACAATGGAGAACATGGCTATTTATTTACCTTGTATTTTTTACATTGTGATTTAAAGTCAACTAAGGCCAATAAATTGTTAAACCGTTCCAGTGCTTTATTTCTCATAGGTTGTCCATTAAAATGGTTTCAGAAGGTTTGTAAAGTGTCTTGTAATAAATAGTAATTTAAATAATTTTAGGAATAATTTTTTTCATTGAACCTACTTCATAAACTCAAACTCCCAGCAGGTAGATCATGGCTCATGTAAAAGACTTTACAACATGGCATTCAGGACAGTATGATAAAGGGATCAGATCAGTTTGTTCAGTGGTGGAAAAGAAGCAAAACACATACATCACCTCTAGCTAAATGTAGCCTGTCATCTACCTATTGATCCCCATGATCGCTCTATGTGTGGGTGTCTGAGAGGCAGAGATCCTATATTTGCCAAAGACTGTGGAGCAGGTTTTGTCACTGCCATTGATTTGGTTTGAAAAAGAGTGTAATGTATATTCGATAAAGGACCTTTTATATATACTGTATACATTTTAAATATAATTACACATGTTTGTTTGTTAAAGCTTTTGCTTGAAAGGTAAAATAAAGTATGCAAGACTGTGTATATTAAAGTAATAAATGTTTAGAATGGATTCTCGCCTTGTCTTTTAGCCAGGGCAAATAAATGGTAAGGAAATCAATGCGAGGTAAGTTGGTTGCATTGTGTGATAATTTAATTCTAGTGCAAAGAAAAATAATCAGTCGGTCTGTCGGTCAGTTTGCCTGTCGTTCGGATTGGATTATTGCTGGAGATATTGGTGAATTTGTAAGTACTTTGTTGGTTGGTTAGTTGGTTAGTCGGTTGGTTGGTTGGTTGGTTGGTTGGTTGGTTGCTTGGTTGGTTGGTTGCTTGGTTGATTGCTTGGTTGGTTGGTTGGTTGCTTGGTTGGTTGCTTGGTTTGTTGGTTGGTTGGTTGGTTGGTTGGTTGCTTGGTTGGTTGCTTGGTTGGTTTGTTGCTTGCTTGCTTGGTTGGTTTGCTGCTTGCTTGCTTTGTTGGTTTGTTGCTTTCTTGCTTGGTTGGTTGGTTGGCTGGTTGGTTGGTTGGTTGGTTGGATGCTTGGTTGCTTGGTTTGCTGCTTGCTTGCTTGCTTGGTTTGTTGCTTGCTTGCTTGGTTTGTTGCTTGCTTGCTTGCTTGGTTTGTTGCTTAATTGCTTGGTTGGTTGGTTGGTTGGTTGGTTGGTTGGTTGGTTGGTTGGTTGGAATGCAAAGTTAACTGTAGGGTTTTTGGACTCATAATTTTGTTGCTTTGTTGGAATGGGGAAAAAACTGGTAGGCTTGCTGACAATTTGTTTGGTTGCTCAGTTGGGCAGTTTTTTGGGGGGGTTGAGTGTTTGTCCATTGGTTGATTGGTTGATATGTTGTTTGGTCAGTTTGTCCATTAATTGGATGGTTTGTTGGTTGTTCCATTGGTTGGATTTTTGGTCAGTCATTACGTTGTAATGTAAAGTAACTGGTGATTTGGAAAATGCAAAGGAACTTTTTGGTAAGCTGACCATTTGTTTATAAAGCAAAGGAATTTGTTGGTCAGTTGGTCCTTCGGTTGGTCCGTTGGGTGGCAAAAATATGGTTTGTTGGTTGGTTTTTGGAACCTCTTTGTATGACACTGATGAAACTTTAGCTTATGAGCAATCATGTGAGAAAAGAAAGGTTCAAAGAGGACTGTTGCCTAAAAGTAGACATTTATCATTTACTCTTAAACTGAGGTGTCCATTAACCGATATCAATTGCTAACCTCTTGTGTTTTTTGGGAGTAATTTTAGTTTGACTATTTTCTGAGATAGTCTTCATTTTTGGCCAATTATTCTCTAAAACCTGATGCAGACTTGTTCTTGACAGGTTCTGTGTCAAGTAAACGTAAGTGTTTAGCTTGTCACACCAACCACCAAACAACCAATTATCCATGCGAAAGCTCTTTTATGTCAGTGTTTATTTCAAACGTCTGCAGCCCCTCACTAACGCAAGAAAACAGGAACGATGTGTAGGAGAGCTTATTTTTTCTTCTCTGCGTGGGTTTGTGTATTTTCTTATGTTTTATTAGCGTATGAATGTGGGTGTATGGATGTGTGAGTCGAGAGAGATTGTGTATGTGAATATGTGAGTGGGAGGAGAAGGGATACTGGCTGCCTCTCCAATCGTGTGTGCCTGCGTGTGTGTGTGTGTGTGTGTGTGTGTGTGTGTGTGTGTGACTCACGTCTGGCATACTCACTGCTCCGTGGCAGGCTTTAGTTTCACCAACAGAGAAAATCACTTCCAAATTAAGACTCGCAGGTTATGAGTGAATTCTGCACGCCCCCTGCTGGTTAAAAGACATGCTACTCTTGTAATACTTCATGTCGCTGACCCTTTTTTTCTACTTTAACATCCCACTGAATGCATATTCAGCCTCAGACTCTACACTAGAAAACCATGAGCTAAAGAATATTTTGCATAAATAAAAGGGTTCACATAAGAATTGATTGAATTTGTTGCTTACTGTATTAGAATAAAGCATTTATTTATTCTTCAGAGCTGCTATAATCCTATATAATATTTGCATGTTAGACAGGCTAAAGGTTCTTTTTTTGTATATTAGCTGCAGCCCCAGATAGAGAGTGAGAGCAGGCTACATTACAGGCTGGTAGTTTGAGATCCCTGGTGTATAAAAGTAGAAAAGTGATTAAAATGGACAAAATGTTATAATTCTATAGTCCAAATATTTCACAAATTGACAAAATTTGAGTTTAATTTACATCAAATGCAATACACAGATTGACAGACATGTGAATCCTCTATGCAATGCAAATTCCTTTGGAAGCATCTGCTAAATGTGTCAGTGAATATTTTGTTTCATTATTGCTTTACAACCCTGTAGTTTGTGTTATCTTAATGTTAAAACCTAATGTTCTGAAATGCCGTGATGGCGAAGCTCTAATAGCTTTGCTCATCAAGTTTCAGTGATGTTCAATCCCAAATTACATTACGGCATGCGGCGCAGTCATAAAGCACTATTGCAGCAAACCAAGAGAGGAAAAAGAAAAAGAGGCCAAAGGCTAATGCACACTTATGGACTATTGTTCATTTGCATTTATTATTCAGGTCAAAGGTACTGCATTTAACTTGGTTTTCAGCAATCAAGCTTTAAAATTTAGAGTTTTTTATTCACTTCGCTGCAGATCAGCCTAATTAACTGTCTGAGGCAAGCTCACATCAGATAAAGTGAATGACTGGAAATTAGCTTGATTAAAGTTATGTGAAATTCTATCAAAACATTTTAGTGTACATTAAAAGTCTCCAGATTTTTTTATTTATTTAAGAAAAATAACTATATGTAGGAAGCTTCTGTGTCTATGATTTCTTTGTCTCTCTCGCCTTATACCTGAGTAGTAATCCAGCTACCTTTTGCCTTCTTACAAACATCAGCTCTTCAAGGTGCACCTGCACAAATGGATTTCGTAGGACTGTAGTCCAAGGAAGCATTTTATCATGAGTCAATAGTAAAAATAAATACGTTTATGATCTACAAACAAAAAGTAAAGGGATGCACAATTTTTTTTTAATTAAAACACAATCCACAAATATATTTTCAAGAGTCACAAATACACATTTGTTTTGATTTATTTCTAGATCTGTTACTTCACATTTGTGGATCTCTTCAGCAATTGTAAACCTCGACCTTTCGTCGGTAAACAATGGACTGCCGTTCTTCCCATCCAATTACGTTGTGCTTAGGGGTGGGAAGAAAGAGGCTCTGAATTTAGTACAAGATCATGAAATTATTGCAAATAACAACTTGTCAAAACTGTAAAATGCTCAAACATTTATGTGTTTATTTAAATCCACTTAATGATCATCCGCCATCTTCTTTCTGGAGCCTTTTTCTCACAGTGAGAGATTCACAACTCCGATTCATTTTTGTGCATCCTTTCACATTTATTTGTAGACCATAAACATTTTTTTTTGTACCTGACTCAATAATGCCCCAATATTAGTCAGCTGTATGATCATTTTTGTCACATGTATGTTGAAACCCAGTCAGGAACAGAAACAGCTGTGTAGGAATCTTTAACTAGGCAAAGAACAGCCAAACTCTGAGATTTAGAAAGACATGGCAAAGATTGAGCACAGCAACAAGACACAAGGTAGTTGCGTCAACAAGGTCTCTCCCAAACAAAGATTTCAAAGCAGACTGGGGTTTCAAGATGACTGTTCAAGGTCTCTTTTGAAGAAGCACAAAGAAACATGCAACACTGAGCATCATAGACAAGGCGATCAGCCAAGGCAACTTGTGCAGCAGATGCAAGACACATCAAGCTAATTACCCTTCAAAAATGGAAAATGTCCAGTAGTGCAATCAGCTCAGAACTGGCAGAAACCAGTGAGACCCAGTTGCACACATCTACAGTTTGGGGAGTTTTAGCCAAAAATTCATACATGGCCATTTAATTCAAGTACGCACGAAAACATTGTAAACGGGGTGCAAAAATTCCAGCAGGTGCTCTGGACTAACATTTATTCGTTTATTAAAATAATCGTTTACTGAATTAGTTAAAAATAATCACATTATTATCAAAGCACAACGTTGTGATTGAAATTTTATGACATAAATTCTGTCCGCACTTCGAAGAACAGGACACAACACAAAATCAGTGTGTTATGTTCTGCCATAAAGAGCCATACCATTAATTCTTTTTTTGTTATTGTTGTTGTTTTATGATGAACTGCATATAAACTGGCCATTTTACTATGCAAATAAAACTTTTGTGGAGTGAGCATGTTAGTATCGAGTGGTGTGTGGCCTTTCCAAAACATCAGAATTAATGTATATGATTATTTGTGGTATTTATAAGTCTGAGACAAAGTATGGTTACAAAAAACATGCCAGAAACACCTGACAAAACAAAGCATTTCAAAACTGGCTTTTCAAATTGTTATGTAGCACACCTCTCTAGCTGCTGTGAGCTCCATGTCCTGGAGAAGAAAGGAATATGTCCTTTATGTGCCGTATCATTTATTAGCTGTAACTATCTATATATTTACCATTATGGTGACACATACCAGCCAGATTTATTCGTGCAAATCATGTCATAAGATGCATTTTACATATTCTTCTATTTTTTTCCCCAGGAATCACCACAGTTCTGACAATGACAACTTTGAGCATCAGTGCTAGACATTCTCTTCCCAAGGTCTCCTACGCTACTGCCATGGACTGGTTCATTGCCGTCTGCTTTGCTTTCGTCTTCTCTGCTCTCATTGAGTTTGCTGCCGTCAACTACTTCACCAATGTTCAGGCTGAGCGAGCCAAAAGAAAACAAGCCGCAGCTGCAGCCAGTGTAAAGAGCACCACAGCATCCAGCAAAGCCAAAGACACAGAGGAGGTTCTACAGGTGAGATGTTAATCACAAATCCTGATTATTATTCCTCAAACTATTTTACCTGTGATTAATCAAATACAAACCAAGTGAAAGACATTCTGTCATCCTTTATGCAGCTGAGATTTCTCCCATTGAAAGCCTTTGCAGCTCTATTAATGACGGTCCAGGGAGTATTTTGAAACACTGTATAAAACTATTGAGTGAGAAATAGGAGTGTGGCCAGCTATTGCCATCTTAACAGTACATCACTTTGTAATAATAGAAAATGGACAAAAGGTGGGAAATTGAACAGCAAAAATTCTTACACAAAACTATGAACAAATATTAACAAAGTGATGTGATTAGATTTATTTTCAATGGATCGCAACAACTCCTGGAAATACTGCAATGTGCAAAAGTTTTAGGCAAATGAGAAAAAATGGTGTAACCAAGGAATACTTTCAAAAATGTAAGCGTCATTTTATTGTATATTTTTATTTCATCAATAAAATTCAGTAAATGAAAAAAGGGGAAACTAAATCAAAAGCAGCAATTGTGCACATTTTCAAGGAACTCGGCTGATAGGTTGTTCAAAACATCTTGGAGAACTAACACTAGATCTTCTGTGGATGTAGACTAGATTTTAGATTCTGGAGGGAGGAAAATTGCCAGAAGGCATAGTCCCAAGCTAAAGAATTCAAGGAATGGGTGGTAAAAGACACATTTACCATTTGGTAGTATTTTGAATCACACAGAAATTAACACGATTTAGGATTTTTTTTGCATATTACTATAGCCTAGTAACCAGGGTCTTGTTTAAAACACTGACGAAGAGGCCAGAAGGGACAAGAAGAAGCTGTGTTGACCATGCTGTGGACCATCAAATGTTTAACTCTTCAATAAACATTTCGATTAGATTATTTTGATTTTGAAATATAATTTTCATGTAATGAACCAGAAACACTCGATGATGTCGAGATTAGGACTCTGTGGGAGCCATGTCCTCACTTCCAGAACTTCTTGTTTTTTTATTTGCTCCAAATTTTGTTTGATGACTTTTATGTTTGAGTTATTATCCTGCTCCAGAATAAATTGTACCATTGTCGTACCCTTCAACGAACACACTGCTCTCTGCTGCCACCAGGCCTTTTGTTTTGTGCATACTCGGCAATCACTTGTGTAACACCAAATATTCATTTCATTTTGGATATTTCTTTTGCTTGCTCACGTCATTATTATCCTACTATGTAGTGACTGGAGTCTGTAGCAAGCAACACATAAGAAGAGACTTTTACAAGCGACATCCAATAGGATAAGAAGTCTTGCATGTGTGATTCGTCAGCTTATTGTTATCTGTAAAGTTTGGTACTTTTTTCATAGACTTAGTTTTGCCTCCAGTCTCTAGTTTCCAGTTAAGTATTTACAGCTTCAGTTGCTTTAGATTTAGGGACTTTAGCAGCTTACAGAAGTCATAGGGCACTGGATCCCACCAAACAAACCATAACATTGGAGTTGTAATCCAAAGACAGATTTCACAAATTGACTTCTTAGCACTCCCTTTAGAGAAGATCTCGAATATCAATGACTGATATAAATGAAAAAAAAAAGAAGTTCTGGACCAGTCTTCTTTTTTAGAATGTTCAAGGTCATTCAGAATTGGTGGATGGCTCTCCCAACCACTGTTTTGCGAGCAACCAACAGATGTTGTTTTTTTTTTATTCTACGGGTATGGCCATGAGTGTTTATTTGAAACATCATTTGTGGCAGATTCCTCAGTGTTTCCGGAAATGTAGTGTTTGAATGAAGACATTCGCAGAGTGTGTCAACTGGTTAGGGCACATGCAAATTAAGGGAACCAAGATCGAGCGTGCTGATTTGTCGACAATGTTTTTTCGGAAGTCAAAAAGTTTTATTTTTCTTATGACTGTGTTTTCAATAGTTCCTTCAATAAAAGTAACAAAAGTAAATGAAAAACTTATGAAAAAAAATGTAACATTGCTACTCAAAGTGTTCAAAACATGCCTAAATACTATAACAAAGTATTATTAAAAACAAAGTATTATTTTAAACAAACCTGTTAATGAGGCACAAAGAGGTGGATTGTGGGTTTGATTGATCAAACGTCAATGATTTTTTGGTATAAAATGTCTTAAAAACTGGGACAGTTATGAGCTATCTGGCTAGCCTTGATGAATACCTCACAAAGCTCGATATATAAACAACATCTGTATTATTTTCAATAAAGTCCTCCAGGTTAAATGATTGATGAAAACTGTCTTTGGTTGCAGTTTTAATTCGTATCCCAATCCCAAATCAAGAACAAACAACATTTTGAAAAATTGACACTATGCACTAGCCATCTAATGGAGAAGTCTCTTCCATTCATTCGTTTGTCTGTTCATTCATTCATTCATCTCATATCCCTGTCATATTAAAGGCCACGGGAGTCTGCTGGAGCTATGCAAATGTAGCTTATATTAAGACAAAGGAACCCCATGGACATGACATCAATACACTACAGGGTCCTATTCTCTCATTCCTAATTCTCCTAATCATTACAAAATAATCTTACATTTTCCAGGAAATTGATCACAAGCTTGAACTCTGAACCTTCTGGGGTGAGAATAATCTGTTATTTCTCATCTGTTTAAGTTTTGTGTTGAGTCTTTAGAAATCCATGTTGCTTTAGTCACAGCTGCATCAAGCGTGTGAGAAGTGGATTTCCTCTTTTGCTGGGATAACGTGGATATAAGCTGAGATTGCGGATTAGAAGTGGCACTCGCTGACAGCTGTGAGACTTAGAGAGAGTGTCTGTCAGATTGTTGACGTGGAGCATTACAGATCTGTTTTTCTACCCAGGCTCTTGAGAAATACATTCCTCTACGTAGATTTCCAAAGAAAAAAAAATGCTCTGGGAAGTTTCGAATGAAGCATCCACAAGAGGGCGCAGCTTTTTTTTTTTAATGCAATGCATTGAATGTTGCAATAATGTTTCAGATGCCAAGAAAGAATAGGCATTAGGTGGCAGTGAAATTCTTGTACATTTCGATGCATGTTATAAATTATACATTCATGCATTTTCTTTACCCCTTTCCTCCTTTTCAGAGTCACAGGATCAGGGTTCTCCACCAGTGCAGGACAGGTCAGCTCAGGTCACCAAACCGTCATAAGGCAGCACACACATTCACTCCTAAGGGAATTTTATAGAGTTCAGATAACATGATGCATGTTCTTGGTCTTGTCGGGGAAACCGGTGTATCTGGATGAAACCCATGCAAGGGCGAACATGAAAACTCCTCTCAGTCATCGGCGGGCATCACACCAGTGACTTTCTCACTGAAATGCCCACTCCTACACTGTTCCACAATGTTATAGAACAAATCTTCAAAAGGTATCCAAAATCTGAAATATATAGAGAAGTTTAAGTTCAGTTTTAAAATTATTATTTTTGCTCCAGCCCTGCGATGTACTGGCAACCTGACCAGGGTGTATCCCCGCCTCTCATCCAATGTGCACCGGTGATAGGCACCGGCATACCCCCGCGACTCCAAAACGGGTTGGAAAATGAATGAACGAATAAATGAATTCTGCTCCACATTTCTGATAAAACGAGTACTGATATTTGTGGATCACAAAACCATTGAACAAAAAAGTAACAATCGTTACAGTGAGATAGGGCTTTTTGCCTGGGCACTTTACTTGGGGTAAGAGGTCGCATATTGCGTCCCCTGTTTGCCATCCGTGGCAGCCATCCGTGATGGCTGCCATTCTGTGCAAGAACACTCACCACATAGCTTACTGGTGGTAGCCACTGCTGTATGCTAATAATTAGGAGGCTTCAATGGTTAATGACCAGCAGACAATTGTGCCCTTTTATTAACCACAGAGAGTAAGGAACTGGGTTGAACATTTTATCTTCTTTAGAGCAGCACCAATCCCCACAGAAACTGGGTTTGCATGTATTTATCAACAGCTGGGAACTCCCCAGGCTTTACCCTTTTTAGTTCTGAGGTTGCCTTGGGATGCAGGGTTAAAATGCTGAGAAATCTTAGATTATAGTGTGGTTAAATTCTCTTCCACACTTCCACAAAAGATATGACCCCGCAAAATAACAGAGACAGGCAAAAAAATTCTTGGAATGTCTTGTGTCAGGTAACACCTAGCCCACACCTAATCGACACTGTTTACAAACGTGAGACAAGTTTAACATGTGCTTAAATGGCCATGTGAGGTGTGTTTTGTATCACTTTAAGCTCCTTAGATGAACCTGTGAGCTTTGGATGCCAAGATCAAAGTCATACTGGGTGATGTGTAACTTAATTTATTTGTCCGTGTCAAGTTTTTCATGAAATTCAACAAAAGTTGTGTTTTCACTCTTAGAATGTTTTGATATGTGTCAAGTTTGGTTCGATTAGAACTAGGCTGGTGTGATTGCTCAGTTAGTGTGGTTCGTTTAAGGAAGTGTGAACGCTGCTACCTAAATCCTAGATTTGATCAATTGTAGTGAAAATGCAACATAATCAAAACAAATCTTGTTCAGAAGACAGTATGTGGTGTTAGAAGGGGTATTGTAAGGAAATAAACGTCTCCTCACAATTAAAATGACAATTTGATAAGTTGAAACTAAATCAGTTTGAACCACATGTTTATTTTTTTCAATCTGAGTTTAGCACATATAAATAAATAGGGAATAGTTTCATAACTTCCTTATCTATGTTAACCCACATGCTATCACTCCGTAAATAAATCATATGTGTTTTACATGCTTGCTTTGAACCCATTAAGGGACATTAAGAGGAAATCCCAATATGGAGCAAGTTAAGCCACTGTACTGTAAAGACAGACCAGAAAAAAGCCTGGGTTTATGAGCTGCCTTTAATAACGTTCTCCTGTTTAGCGGGGGGTGGGGGTGGGCAGAAGATAAACTGTTATTTTACGAGAGAGAGAGAGGGGGGGGGGTTGTTTTGGCTGGATAAATGTTCATTTGAAAGATGATTCGTTTTTTGGTTTTGGTTCAATAAAGAAATTTGTGATGAAAACTGTATACAAATCACAATTTTTGCATTTTGAAAGGGTTGGAATGTTTTATTTAATTTTTTAAATGCAGTCGCATTTTCTATGAAATATACAATTAGGTCACATTGATTCAAATCTACATTCACACTTACATACATAGATACATACATACAGCCCTCACATACACACATACAGACCGACAGACAAATAGATAGATAAAAGCAGAGACAGAACTTTGCGCACTATTCTCATTTGAGAGACAACGGTGAAAATTATCAGAGAAACATGGCTACCAGGTCTAGTGAGAATTAGAAATATACCTTCTTTTCCATGTTCGTCTGAGATACAGAACATCACCTTTCACAAACCGAACAGAATGTAAACATAATGGTACAAATTCAAACATTATTTGATACAAATTCAACCATAGCTTTTGTGTTGATGTGTGTATTGTAGGTTTCTGTAAAATACAAACAATCGAGACTTTGGAAACACTTGCCAATTTCCTCATAAATCCGTTACATTGGGATAGTGACCCAACTCTCCTCTAAAATTTACACATTATTAACAAAGGGACAAATACAGGAGCTTTAGTGTTTTCTAGTGTATTGACATCAAAATAAACATTAGTGCAAATGTAGCGTGTATTTGCTTTTAAAGAATGCCTTTTTAGGACATATCTTGTGTTTCTTTTATCTAACAGCAAAACTCTGATACCAACGGCAACTTACGAAAACGGATGAACTCCAATGTGCAACCTCAACCAACATCCAAGAAAACCCCAAGATCCGAATCTTCAGAGAAGATTGCAGCATCCACATCCAAACCAACTCTGACCAACCAATCATCTTCTACTTCAGAAGGCGCTAGTAGTTTCTCCAGCCAATCACATCTCAGCCCCAGCTCTGCAAGCCAACCGAATGCAGCCACTTCAGGATCAACTTCTAAGAGCACACCACCAGCCCCCCCTTCTACACCAACGGTCCCTGAAAACCCATCACCCGGATCCAGTGATGGCTCTGCCCCTCTTCACCATCTCCTTGGCTCTAAACTAGAGAATATTAAGAAGAGAGAAACCAAGGCCACACCCCAGTCCACTGCTCCTTCAACAGGAGGAGCCAGCAAAATCGATGAATATGCACGTATTTTATTTCCAGTGTCTTTTGGGGCATTTAACATGGTTTACTGGGTGGTTTACTTGTCTAAAGACACGATGGAGGCAAGGGGAGGCTAATTATGTCAACCTTTTTCTACAATTTATTGCACAAATGATTTTAAGAGCTCTCCTAAGGATTACATGGAAACCTGTGAGTATTTCCTGGAAACTAAATATATCATGGCAGAAGAAACTGGACGAGAGCACGGAAGATATTATCGTTGGAAAGTAATACTGAAACTTTTTGTTGTTAAATATCCAAAAGGCCATACACACATTAAAGCATGTGGATATACAGTATTATAAGTGAAACAACTTTAAAAATGATCTAAGCAATTATTGGAATGAATCGTAGATCTGTCTGTTGTCTGTTTGAATAGCCATATTTACAGTTTGTCCCATTTATCGCCGGACATACTGAGGAAGGAACAATGTCACTGAATAGAAAACCAACACCAGGGCCCTTTAGTCTATTTTTATATTGAAACAGAAAAAAATCCTTCAATTGGAGAAGCAGTTTGGAAACCATACACAGGTCTGAAGTGACCTGCCAAGAAGATTTTTTGCAGAAATTTTGAGTACTAAGTTTCTTTTAACTTAAAACATCATGATGTATGTAGGTGTGAATGGCATCAATCATGTGTGTGCTCACAGAGACCATGTCCACGTTAACACGGTTATTTTTAGAAATAGTGTTTGTTTCTTCTTTTCCAACAGATCCATCAAAAAAATGCCAATCCAATAGAAATCAATGCAACCCTTACAGTACATTCTGGACAAGATGAAAAAGGAACTCGTTTTTAAAGTGCCAGATGTGGAGGCACGCCAAAGCAAAGAATTACAGTTAGATTGAGTCGGTGCACAACCGTAGCAAAGGCCATCAAAGAACCTGAAGAGAGATTCGGAGAGGCCTCTGGTAAAAGCTGACTGCTAAAGAACGGATGACATCACAGTTGTGTTGAGTAAATAAATCTTAGGATAGATTAGTGTTGTTATTGTGAACATAAAAAGTGTGAAAGAATGCAAGTATAACCAAAGCTGGCACTCTATAAGGTATAAGCAATGCAAGGCTCGACAAGACGATTGGTTCAATACTGTTGTAACAGATGCAAAAGAGTTGCACAATAATACAAATAACAAAAATGTAAAATATGTGTTTATTTCTGCAAAATACAGCAAACGTACAATAAATAAGCTGCACAGTGAATCCACTTGACACTTGACCCCATTAGCACCACAGTTAAAGAAACACTGAAATGAACCATTGGTTTTGGATGAACTGTCTTTGCTTTATCGAATTGGCTTTTACAGTCATCGCCATCTTGGAAGTGCATCACTTCAGAGTAATCGGAAATTGGAGGCAGGATGTGGGTGTAGCAAAGATACTTGAGTGGCTCAAGGTTCCAACGCAAGAAACCACGCTCTTCATTTAGCAAAAATGTAAGGCTTAATACAAATTAAATCAAACACAAGATTAAACAAATTTAAATTAAGCAATTTACAGTCCAAACATTTCAAAGTCAGGGGTGTAAAAGTGTGTTGTTTTTTTAGCTGTAAAGTTTTAACATGAGTGTCTGTGGAAACATGCTCAAGTGTCAGCCTCAATTGGTCAGTTCTTATTGAAAATCACTTCTTATTATGCATTAAGAGGGAAATGAATGCGCCAGGACAATGAGATCAACTTGACAAAATAATAATTAAATAATAAATAATCATATTAAACAACTGTGTATTTTATCTTTGTAACATTGCAAATTCCATGGAGCCAGGCTTTAATTATATTTCTTTGGTAGAAATCAGTTCCAGGAAGCAGTCACATACTCTAGTATTCACATTTGCTTTTTGAGTTGAGGGGATGGTTGCAAATTTTCAGATTTAACCAAAAAGCAAACAATGAAGCCGTAGCTCTTTAAAGTTATAGCGAGTTCTGTTAGTAAAAATATACCTGAGTTTAAACCCTTCCACCATTGCTGCGCTGTATAGTTTTCTCCGATCAACATAAAACAGATAGGAAGGTTTATGCAAATTACTGGTCATTTGGACAAACAACTGATGCAGCTTTGATATTAAACAACCACAAAGAATAAACAGCATCTGCTAACAAGATACTGTGGAAAGAAAAGGTAGTAATGCTTTGGTCCTCATAAGTTTACAACTCCATTAAAACCCTCAGAAGAAGATCATCAAGCTGCTTTAGTTCACAACCTGCTATTCTATTGATGTCCGTTAGATTTTTTTTGTAATGAGTTAAGTCTGTAACTTTCCCAGTCAGCAAAAATAATGAGCATTGGTCTGTCACACAGCTGGTGTGTTTGATAGAGGTGGTCAGATTGGTCAAAACATATAGGCTAGACATTGCATGAAGTGTTATTAACTCGGCTGCAACTTGCCAGTGATGACGCACCCTTCTCTTTAATGCAGACTTGGTTTAGTTGCAAAAATGCTGCATTTATGAAATTGTGTTTAATGTATATTTTATTCAGGTTTAGTTTACAGCCACATTTCTATGGAATGCCATTTTCGCTACGAAAGATAAAACAAAATAATTTGAACTTTTTTTATCTCAGATGATAAAAACTCAGAATTTAGACTTTTTAATCATTTAATTCTGAGATAAAAAGTGGCAATTCAGAGAAATATTTTCAGAATTCAGACTATTTCTCTGAACTTTTAAACTCAGAATTTTGAGTTATTATCTTAATGTTATGTGTTTCCTGTAATAAAATCATGATTCAATCTTCTGATGAATTAATGTTCTCCATTTTCCAGATTGATGGTTGTAGACACACTTCAAACACTAACATACATCACTGTCTGGTATAACATGTCTTTCTCTTACATTTTTTATCTTAGAATTGCATCATAAAAAAATCTGAATTGTGAGTTTTTATCATGGAAATCCTTTTTATTATTTTTTTATCTTCAGTGGTGGAAACAGGCTTTCATACATTTCTATGTTAGATTTATATTTTAAAAAATGAGTGACAGTATAGGTTAAACTCACAGGATATGAAAAATAGCAAAACACTACCTGTGTTAACAGGAACCAAGGATTGTTTGTGAGTAGACGAATGGATAATGGCTTTGAATGTTGTTGTTTTTTTTTTTTTGAAAATAACCGTGTTTGTGTGGACAGGACTTGAGAGAAAGTGTGGATCTGACTAAGTCTTGATTGTTAAAACACTTATGCATGTCTTTTGATTTGTAATTCACATGAAACAATATGAATTTTGTTGTTTCACAGTAAGTCATTATAATGTAAGAACAAATGATGATTTTTTTCAATGCTTTTGATCTTGAACGGCTTGTTTTTAGTTTAGAATTGATTTCACTTTCATGTTTTTCATTATTGCAGTTTTTGTCCTATAGCTGTACAAAGATGGAAGTGTGCCAGGGGTTTCACCAAATGGGTGCCCCCAGAAGCTGGCTGCCATGGCAACCGTGCAGGGCCCAGATGGTTCAAAAGTCATTTAGAGGGTTAAATGGGCCAATGTTGCCATCGAAGAGTAAGATGATAATAAAGCATTGTATCAATCAACACAGGGAGGCTGTGTATGTGCAAGCTTTGTTTACATGTTTTTCACAATCCAACAGTGGTTGGTTGCAGCTTATAATTTATGTACGCATATTATTTCAAACTAACATTTACAAAAGTAATTACATGTAAATATAACATAGAATGTTGCTCTATTTGAATTGTATTTAAGAACTTCTGCCAGGTTTCATGCTAAAATGTTTTTTATCAAGTTTTTTGAGATGTTCATCCATGATGTGTTCAGCTACTGAGTCAGCTATTAGAAGCATCTAAACATTTTGTTTGTGAATTTCTAGACTTAAAACAGATAATATAATAACAAACTGACCAGTGTGTGTTTCATCTTTAAAACAAAAGAGATGCATTAACTTGTTGTATGTGCCCTTGCTCAACAGTGGCTGGGATCCCTACACAAGCATGGGAATCATGTGAACACTTCACTCAGGAAGTCTGGGATCAAACTGGGAACATACTAACTGAGAGGCAGCAGCAACTTGAGATTTGCATGTGATCCAGTGAAAAAGGTCTTCCAAACCTCCAAGAATTGTTTCCATTTGGGGAAACAATTGAATGAGAGTACATTTAGCTTTTTTAGTTCTGTTTTTAGAGGCTTGTATAAACTCTCACGGTAACCAATTAGACACCTCCTAAAAGGGGTATTACTGGTCCTGGTCAAAGCCAATGTCTTTGCTTGACAACACTGTACCTAGAATTTTTGAAAGCGTTTGTCTTAGGAGGAGTTTCAGAAGGGCTTAGTTTCATTGACCTAATGCAGTTTTTCCCATGCTCTGAACGAATGGCCAAACCATGTAGAACATTTTTGAAAATAACCAAATTATTGCAGATAGTGCTTGACAGAAAAACCAAGAAAATGTCCAAAAGCAATGTAAAAAACTGTAGAATTCAATAATACAGTACCTCAAAACAATTAAGATTGTAGAAAACAATTCGCCTCAACTGTGCATTACATGTTGGAAAAGCAAACTTTAAATTATAATCTTTTTTTCCCTTCTTTTCTAATCTCCAAACCATATTGTGATCTGTCATTTTCTAATTCTTGCTCATTATTACAAAGAAACATTTGTTTGAATCACAGAATGAGAAGTCATTTATAAAATCCAGATGAGAGTCCTGAGGCCAGGAGCTGTCTGCAGTGATAAAGGTACCCACTTCATGTACAGAGTAGAAAACAGAAAGACTGAGAGATTGTGTGGATCATGTTGGCACTGATAAGAACAAATATCCATAATCTCCTTCTGGATGGAGGCCAGGAAGAAGAGAGATGTATTGGAACATGGAGAGATGGAGAAAAACACCCACTAACAGCTTTTGAGTAGGAAATGGATTTTGTGTGGATTTGTTTTTGAGCTATAAACTAAAGGGAAAAATCATACACTTCCTGTCTATAACCTTTAAGAAAAATCAATGGCATGAAACTAGTTTTTTAATCAACAACTACCAATTGTATTATGATTTAAAAGTCTATTGTATGTTTCATGTTGACAATTGTTCCCTATGTTTCAATTGCTTGTCAAAGTTTTCACAGCGACCACCATATAAATATGTACAATAACTAATGGAAGAAGGAGGGAAACATAACCAGAACATAAAGTTGTACCAAAACTAACTTAGAAATTACCAAATTCAAGCTAACTATTTCCTTGAAGCATTTTTCAATTTTTTTTTTACAAGTTTAAGACTGTCTAAAATTTATGACAATAAGAGAAACTTTGGGAATAACCTACTGAAAAACAATGAAGAGTTCTCTGGAACAGTTACGAAGGGGCTGGAGCTTGTGGATAGGTCAGTTGCATCGCATGATCCTGGAAATGAAGCTAGTAATAAAGTAATTAAGCAGATGCTAATTGATTAATTGTTTTTTTTATACAGAATGTAAATAGACAGTTGATTGAGGAGGTTCAAATTCATCAAGGTTCCATAAGCATGGCATTTAAAACCTTATCCATTATTTCTTAGACACAGTGAGCTGGAGATCCCTGTGAACCTGAAAGGCATGAGGGGTATGAAGATGAATGAATGTGCTCTTGTTCATTGTAATTACATAATTACGGTACAGATATTTGTCCAGCATTTGTTTCCGCCAAACAGGAAGAATCAAGAAGGAAATGGGGTGGGGGTGTTAATTCTCTCTAAATTTGTGTTCTCCCAAAATATGTATTGTTGGGTAATTAAACCATTTTGGGGCAATCCCAAATGTTTTTTCATAATGATTTTTTCCATCCTATCCTGAATACTGTCTCCATAACTTCTGGTATTAAAATATTTCTAACAAGATGACAGGGTCCTAATTGATTTAACTGAAATGCTGCAAGGAAATAAAAGAGCAACCTTTGAGAAACAAAAAGCATCTCTGGGGAGATTGGAATAGAAGAGTGGACAAATAGAGTTTGTGTTTAGCACGGAACAGTTGATCAGATAAAACACTTTTGACTGAAGTGTGCTCCATCTCCATAAAGATAAATGTATAAAAAATCAGAATGTTTCATAATTCCTGAAGAAGAATTATCTCATTAAACATATTCTCAGGCAAACATGGCCTCTTTATTGCAGTCAGTTTTCTGCTAAAAATAACGATGGCTACCATGGCAACAGCTGCTTCAAAGTAATAACAGTAAATAGTGTTTATTGTGACTGGTTTGAATGGGCAGTTTGCAGTAGGCAATTTTAAGCCAAGCAATTAAACAATGATAATGAAGCTTCAAGCCTCAGATTTGGCAAGCAAAGAACTCGTACACTAGGCTTTTTATGTTTATTGTTGTTTATCTCGCTACTCTTCTTTCTCCTTGGTTGCATATTTGAATAATTAACAGAAATGAGCAGGAGTAATGGATCAGTAGTGAACTTCGCTTTCAGGCTTTTCCTAAAAATGGAGACTCTAATTTTAATTAGGCTATTAATTTAGTGATTATTTTAATTCAACTCACTTCGTAAAGTTTGGATGTTGTCAGAACTTTGTGAACACAGAACTCACTACTCAACATTTCCAATGCTATTGCCTTGTGTCTGTTACTGGGTTTTGTTAACAGTTTGCTGAAGCCTTATTTTCAGGTTATATTCTACTCAAACTGGATTCATATTATTTAGGGATGGGTGATTTGTAATAATTACTGAGCCTTCTGTGATACTGAATACTGATCCAGAGTGAGTCAATGTGTCAGTGATGTTGCCAGTTTTATTTTTTCACCCTTCAGAGGCTGTTTTAGGCCAACATTTACTCAAAAAAAAAACACCATTTGATATTGATACAAATTATCTCAAATGTATTTTTGTGGATTTTTTGGATTTGAGGTCACCACACACACACATCTCTGAGATGGTAACAATTGAGTTTTTCTTGAGAATGTTTTGGGACGACATTATAGCAGAGTAATGTATGCTCTGCCTGTGAATGTGACTTTACTAAGTCTGTTGACAAAAAATTGGACACACTAAATAAATTAAATCCCTAATGAAAAAGGTTCATCTACAACATTCAACAGGGGAGCACAACCCGTTCACGTTCCTCTCAGTTGTGTTATATAAAAATATCCATTTGTTTTCCAATTTGCCTGTAAATGTTTTATTAATGGAATTTAATGGCAGAGCAATAAACACCTTTTCTATTGCATTACGGTAACTTTTATGTAACTCTATGTAAGCTCTTAAACACTTAAAGGTTCCCATGAAATTCATAGTTTGTTTACAAAGTAATAAAAACTTTTTTGTTATAACATCTTACCATGTTTCAGCTAGAATGGTAAAAATTAGATTTTGAACCCGAGCCTCCTGTGCGTTTAAACATAAACAGTGTCATTTACCACTGTGCCAACAAGCAACAGTGGGTAAAACACAGGTAATGAGCCAATATGGTCATATTTACTGAGACCGAAACTGCACATAGATGATGAAAAGCACAGAGAACTTAATTGCTTATTAGTAATGGATGTGCAATTTGGTGGTTTCTATGGTTGTAGCTGAAGTGAATCCTTCAGGTCAACAGCAATGGTATAACCCTACAGCTAAACAGCCAATCAAAACTTTGTGATAATATTTAATCATCTTTTTTTCTATACACTGGAAAACACTGGAACTAATTCACAAATTCAATACATATACGTAGATAAAATCAATTTACATGCATGCCTTTGGTAAACAGTTCTGTCCAAAGAGACTAAAATTCCTTGAGATTCTAATTCACTTCATGTGTGTTGCTAAAGCTACTTACTGGGCCACACACCATGGGAAAGCTTCTTTACATTAAATTTATTTTGGAGGAATGGCATTTCTGCAGCTCAATGAGTACATAATTGGACTAGAACAATAAAGTACATGTGCTCAAGCCTGGTAAAAGGCGAAGGCCATTTTTTTGTAGCCTATCCTTGGCAGAGGCCGTTGCTCCATTGTCCAAATGGCTATAGGTGAGTACATCCCTGTACAGTGGCTTCATAAAACACTTACACGATTAGTGTGTGTGTTTTACGAAGACCACTTAAAGCACACACTCTCACATTGTGCCCCCACATACAGTACACAGATGGATTTTGGGATTGCCACATTCCCTCTCGTGCACACAGTCATCATCAACCCACACACAGAAGACACCTCATACATCTCATTTCAAATCATTTAGTAGAACTGTATTTCCATGGAAACACTTGAGCACATGCTTGAAAGCTCAGTAATCTCTAACTTATCCCTTAGTTTAACTATAGTATATTTCTAATACAGGAGGCCATTGTGTGAAGTTTTGATGTTGTTATTATCTGATGCAACACTTAGAAAGCTCTATAAACTATTGACAGTTACAGTGAGTCCATAGCAACAGTTTCCGTGGAAACTAGTCTGGAGTGAAATAGCGATTAAAAACTCCTGGGAAAAACCCATCACTTTGAGTCTGAGGGGGAAAGCACGATTATTTATATATATTCTAAGAATTTAATAATAGGTTTATGACAACATTGAGCGACTGAATAACAAATGAAGAATCTAGTAAATGCATTTGGAAAAAGGTACTGAACTGGTTTGCACTTATATGAATGGGAAAAAGTGTCTTTGAGCCCTTCATGACATGATGATTGACATTCACACGGCTCTCCTCTGAATCTTTTAGATGTTTATTGTCAAATTTAAAATGGTTTGTACTTGTGCTTTTGGGGAGACGCAAGGAGGGGATTTCAGTCCTTCAGAGCATAATGTCACCACTATTCTTGGTTACTAGGCTTCCAATTGTATTAAGATCATTTATAGTGTCTTCTTGTGTAGTTCTGGTCGGGTTCCTAAACATTTCCGTGAAACATTTAAAGTCACTGAACATTTTATGTTTAGGCCCATAGGGAGATTTGTGTTTCTCCTCTTTATTCAGCCAGTCTAAACTGTTGTCATTTGACTGCCACATGATTGGTGGGTTGGTTGATACCATAGTGATGGTTTCACGCCAGGGTTTAGAAAAAATCTGTTGCACAACCATCCTGAGTCAAAAAAGGAATGCTCCAAAAGAGAGAAAATTACAATCAGAAGAAGCTGTTTCGTCTTGCTTTGCTGGAATCTTTGAGAACGATTTGAATGTTTCCATAGCAATAGAACTCCTTAAATATATTTTTTGAGGTTTAAATGATTGGATTGAGGTTGTCTGTAAATTTCCGTACTTTAAAGTGAGATTATGGATGAGTGACTGTCCTCCTCCTCCCTCTCTGTGTGATGCTGTTACCCAGGCAACAGAGTTGGAAAAGCTGCATCGGGACCAGAGATCAGCTGATTGTCATGCTGTTCACATGAGCATGTGATAAGTGTTTGAAAAGCAGGACACACTGTCTCAATCACATTGTGACAATTCAAACACTCTGAAAGGTCCATGGTGTTCTTGTGTTTTTAATATGCCACTGTTAAGATCTGTGAAGCAAAGTATTTTTTTTATCTAGCATTCCAAAAAAAAAGTCAGTTTAGGTGCTATGTCCATTTTAGATGGGTTGAGGGTGATAACTTTTGCCAGGTGTTTTTTTTCTGCTTTGCTGTTCTGAATTACTGTGAATCTGTGAATTACTGTGAGTCTGTAATCCTGTGAATGTCAATGTCTGACTATACTTCATTTCTTTTTGTCAGTATAAACCGGTCGGTTTCCTTTGTTTAAGTTCTACAAATATAGGCTCCCATTCATTTTAACACTAGAGGGCGGTGTATCCTAACACAAAACCCGCGACAATTCAGCATGGTGGGCCCCGTTTGATGATTTTATTTCAGGCAGAAAAGATTTGGACAATTATCTCCAGTCGCTGTACTGCTATGATGTGCTAAACAGCAACACAGTATTTAAGCTTTCCTCATCTCTCCAGACAGGTTTGCTAAGCAGTGTTGATGTAATTTGGTGGAATATAAAGAGCGGAATGGTTATGACCTGAGATGTGCATTCAGATCGGGTATGTGTCCTCAGCAGGAGTCCCATGCTCTTTAAGAAGCTTTTTTCTTGGAAGCTTTAAGACCTGAAAACACAGCAGCATGAAAAGAGGGATGTCAAACAGACCATCTCGCGGCAAATTGAAGTAATTGGTTAGATTAGAACCTTTCATACATAATTGATCAATGCACGTTCACTGTTTGCTCCAGGATCTAATGACATTTGTGCAACAGACCAGGAATGTATCAGATCTAAGTCTCTATTTAAATAAAAGAGGACCATTCAAATCAGCAAAACATCTTTCTTAATCCCTCCCCCATTCCCTTCGCTCCTGCTTTCCTTGCTTTCCTCAAATGTTCTTTCTTCCCTCCCATTTTTCTTCATTTCCCTCCCTTTCTTCCCTCCTTCCCTCCCTTCTTCCTTCCTTCTCCTTTTGTCATTCTGTCCTTCCTAATTATCTTTACTTGCTTAATCGTTTCCTCCTTTTTCCTTTTTCTCCAACCTTTTTTCCTAACTTTCTTCCTTCCTTTGTTCCTTCCTTTCATTTCTCTTGCCTTCCATTGTTCTTTCCATACTTCTCTTCTTTGTTCATCATCTCTGCTTTTTTCCTTCTTTCTTTCTAAATTTCTTTTCTCGTTCCTTCTATCCTTTTTCCTCCCCTTTTTCATCCTCCCTACATTAATTACTTCTCTCAGTCCTTACTTCTTTCTTTCCTGCATTCCTTTTCTCATTCATCACTTTCTTTGTTCCATCATTACTGCTTTTCTTCCTTGTTTACTAAGTTCCTTTATTCCCTCCTTTCTTGTGTTCTTCTCTCGTTCATTTTCAACCTTCTTCTCTCCTCCCAATCCTACCTTCCTTACTCCTTTTCTTCTTTCATTTCTTTCCTTTTTCCTTCCCTCATTAATTGCTTATCTCATTCCTTACTTCTTTCCTTCCTGCATTCTTTTTCTCATTCATTACTTTCTTCATTTATTCCTTTCTTCTTTTCTTCCTTTTTACTAACTTCCTTCTTTCCTTTCTTCATTAATTCTATAATTCCTTCATTCATTCTTTCCTTTTCACCTTCCTTTACTTGTGTCTTACTTCATTCATTCCTTCAGTCTCTCATTCATTCTCACCCTTCTTCTATCTTCCCAATCATTCGACCTTTCTTACTCATTTTCATATTTCCTGTCATTCCTCCTTCCCTCACTTCTTAATTACTTAATTCTCAAATTCCTTTCTTATCTCATTCTTTCATTCCTTCCTTCCTTTTCTTACTTCTTGCTTACTTCATTCTTTCATCACTAAATGCTTTACTTGCTAACTGAATCCTAGAAGATTACAAAAATTATTTAGCTAGGTGAAATGCCCTGATGATGGTCACAAATGTGTCGCTATATTAAATGTGATAATAATGATAAGAAAAATGGAACAATATTAACGATAAAAATGGAAATCGTTAGAGCAAAAACAGGAATATAAAATGAAAAGCACCGAAATGGAAGAAATATCAGTGTAATTCTGGATACAGTTGGTACATTTATGCATGAGATGTAAAGCTTTTAAAGACTGCCAGAGAATCCCAGAGTGCTGGGACAGCCTTCGAGAGGATGGGAGCACCATGATTGAAAAGAGTCGATGCAGAGACAACACAGAGAGAGAGAGATAGAGAGTAGTGCCAGAGCAAAGGGACTTAAATGTTGAGCAGGTCAGTAAGATACACCTGCAAGTATTTCATATAAATAAAATGAAATTGTAAGATGCAGAATCCTGTACCAAGCCAAACCATGTGCTTGTGATTGTGTCCAGGCTGTAATTGATTCATTGACAAAACTCTGGCTTAATCCTGATATCCACATTTTAACTCTTCCCTTTACTCTCATTGAATAATTTATGTCATTGATTCTGCATATAGTTAATGTTAATACTGTTTATTGTCAATGGGAGTAAGTAGATCCCCCTTCAATATGTCTCCAGAATCAATCTGTTCGGTCATGCACAAATAGACATTGTTGGGGATGCCCACAAAATATCCCAGAAGATGGACATGGAATGAAGTTCAATAATTTAAGAGCGTGCTCTATTGTAACTTTTTGTTATGATTACAGTCCTTTCATTTGTTGCAAAGCTATAGGTTTTTTATGGAGTATTTTGCATTATTAATAAGTTAAATAATTCAAAACTTTCTTTATACCTGCTAAATACACAGTGGGTTGCACAATAGCAACTTACTTGCTGCTTAGGTTTCTTGATTCATTAGTAGAAACAAACAGGACATTTCAAATTATCAAAATATATCAAATACAAGTAAACCATTTTCAATATTCTTAGTTTTATTGAGATTTTTGGACCTTAATGGCAACAAATAATCAAAATTGTGCGTTACAAACACAAACATGATCCTTTCCATAAGACACAGCTAGTTACATTATCTGTGGGTAACGATAAAATACAGAAAGTGAACACAGACACTTGTGTCATTTTCAGCCTCTGTCATGAGGTAGAAATCAAAATAGTTGATTTATATACATTTATAATATAAGAAAATGTTTTTTAATTACAAAGTAGGCAATAAGGACTTTGATCAAGAAAATTGTTCAATGCATGAAATGCTGTACCAACTACATAGTATGTGTGTGAGTGGACAGGTGTCCAAGTTACAAATACTGCATTATGGGTTTGAGGAGTGCATAAAGTATGCACTTCAGACTTTCATCAGAAGTCATCTGGATTCTTCTAGCTTCCTCTGCTTTATCAATGAATTTGAACATGCTATGGAACTTATTTCAACAGCTGATCAGTATGCAAGTTTGCTGTTTCAAATTCATCCCTGATCAGTTGATCAGCATTGTGTGTAATGTAGTTTACTGACAGATTTCAATATATACTGTAAAATATATGACTTTAAAAAACATAAACGCTGTGAAAGATATCAACTTCTGTGAAGAATCGGAAGGAAACCTGGTAGAAATTCCCTATTGGAAGGATGTGCTACAACTGCTAGATTATGGTCTAGTATGCTCAAACTTGACGTACTATACAAAAGGTATTTTATAAACAGCTATTAGAAACTTAGTATATAGAATGCGGAACAAGGGTTTAAAAAAAAGTGGTGAGTGTTCTGGAGCAAAACAAATGAACACATACAAATCAGGGTCATGTGACAATTTTTTGTCCATAAATAAATTCTGGGAAATAAATCTATACTACTAAAATATTAGTTGGTTTTCTGAATGAATTTCAGAAAATTCATTATTAGAAATTGTTAATACATTTCTAATGCAAACGTAATTACAATCACAAAACAGGTTTCTCTTTGTGTTTCCATGACTTCAGCTTGAAAAACCTCTTTCCATTGAACACCTTGTACTCTTTTTTTTTAAAGGTGAAGAAAAAGATCTGGCCACATTAGCAATTAAGAGAAAATCAAGATTGCGAATAACCTTGAGGAAAGAAAACCTTGTTTATTGGATGAGGGGAAGCTGTTTGGACGCCCACGTTTTCAACCAAAAGAATGTGTTGCCATGCAAAACGAGAAAGCACATCATGTGGGATTTAAAGTTAAATATAGAAGCACAATGAGATGAAGACAGACATCATTGTACTCTGAATGTTTTCACTAAATTAAGAGAGAGCTATAAAAAGAGTAAGTTGTCCATATGCTCAGAAATTAACGATACAAGATGTTCTTTTTATTGATAAGATATTCCTATTATCCTTAAATTCACTTACCGTAAGAAAACTTTGTGATCATTATTGTTCAGTATCATTGCAGTCTCCCTTTTTACTGTGCTATTGCTATGTTTTATTATTTCATTGTATTTTACTATTTAGGTACTTTTATATGTTATTGTATTTTTTTTATTGTGTACTTTTGCCAGTGAGTAACTGTTCAGCAACTTTGTGCTACTTTTAAGAGAAAAAAGACATTTCATAAATAAAGTTGGTAGGCGGTGGTATTTTTAAATAGTTTTATGTATTAGGTATTTTTTTTCTGATAAAGGATTCTGAATTTAGGGGAATTAAAAACAATTAAATAAGCAATTAGCTTTCTCTGAATATTCTTCTCAATTAAAGACTTGTTTTAAAGAACATTTCTAAAAATGAAGGTTTTTGTACAAAGACTCGCCATGTTAAATGTTTTGAAAGTGCTCTGTTGTAGGGAGCAGTTCATTTTTGTTTGAATAAATGACCAAAACTCATAGAAACACCTGTGGTTTTGGAAATAAGACACAGAAATATGTGCCCACAGAAAAGGCTTCGAACCTCTTTTCTATTTTTGTTGGTTATGTTGGATGTTTTTGGTTGTACTTTTGAGCAATCTTCTTCTTCAGAACCCAACCCATCTGAAGAAAAAGTTTTTTATTCAGTATAGACCGATTTCTAAGCCTCATCCATTAAGAGAAATCAGTGACCGTTTGAGTCACTCATATATTTTCAGTATTCAGGTCCACAGAAATTTAAAAAGAGCATTTTGTTTGTTGTTTTTGAGCCTTAAAGGCAAAAGGTTTCCAATTGATGACAATTCAGTTTATTTTACTTACTTTCCACAACCAAATGTCTGCTTTGGAAGTCATATGGTGGGATTCATATCAGAGAAGTCCTCCTTTGATGCATCTCATGTGTGTGACTAAAACAAGGAAATTTAATCCTAATACTAACACTGGATATGAAAGTCTACAGGTACCTTTTCTGTTGAACACAAACATTATCGGCAGCCATTTATCAAAATCTTTTTTCTGCATTTAAAAAAAATCTTTGTTTTCATTAAAAAAAAGAACCTCATCACAGTGTGAAACAAGTGAAGGAATCAAAACATGTGAACCATCCGTTTAACACAGGGTGAACATGAAAGTGAAGCATGTCATCCGGGAGTCTCCCACTGATTGTTTGGCTGATAACTCTCTGACTCATTCCATTACTCATGTAATGTGTCTGTAAGTGTGCAAAAACAAACCACCCACCGACCTCAGCTCTATTGCAAAGGTAAAGACTCCAGATAAAGCCTTTTATTAAGCAGCAAACTATCTGACTATAGTCTAGTATATCCTCATACATTCTAATTAAACTGCTTGGTTGTACTTCAGACAGTTCTGTCTCAGTGGAATGTCGCAGCAGTGGCATTACATTGGTCAGCTGGAGTCAGTTTAGCTTTGTGTGCCAGCCTGAAATGTGTGTGCAGAACTGCGTGAAGCTGAACACCTGAGCGCTCATGCCAGGCCTAATGGGACACAGTTTAACACAAAAATACACTGTAGATATGCCGCTTACATTCATGTTGGTAGAGATCTCAGTGCGGTTGGTAATTCTAAGTCACTGGGAATAGAATAAATGGTTAACTCGTTGTGTTGGATGGTTTAAATGTTCCATAATTTCAATGCCATTTAAAAGCAGTTCCAGAAATGGGTCTCCATTAACCTGTATATGAAGACAACTATTTTTTTAAATCTTTTTAACACCAATGCCAAAACCTTCAACCATATGATTTATTATTCGCTGGCTAGGATAAGTCAAATCTTCCCTGAGTTTTAAGTATTGTAATTACTTAAAACTAGGTCAAAAGGCTCCTTTGTGGTTTGTTCTCACTCAAAGTCTTACAATCTTATGCATTAAAAAGAAAACAGTCCTCAAACCTCAAAGAGTTTTCTAGCATTCGTTCATAACACCAGTCCTTTTCGGATTTCCTTCACGCGTTTCTCAGCTCTGGAACCTCAAACCAGCTAAGACTCTTGGCCCGAGAGACTGAAAAGGAGCTTTGGAGCTAGTTTTTATATTTTATTTTACATCATTTGTTCTTTGACTTCTTGGAAATCCCTAGAAAAAGTCCCAACTTTTCTAACTCTTGATAGTCCATTTATGGTTATCCAGCAAAAGTGTTTGCTCAGATGAGTCATGGCCACTGGTTACCTCTCTGTAAACTCTTGGAATATGGCTATAGCCCTCTACATCTTAGTGTGTAACAAGTCGAGCCGTTGCTTTGTAACGTAACTAAAGGAATTAATCTACAGATGTCTTTGTCTGTCAATTATATAAAATATCGAAGAAGAATTGAAAATCCTTGAGGTTATAGAAAATTATATATGCAAGTTGACCATTTCCAGAAATGATTACTGGTTAAGGTCTGATGCTACAGCAGCAAACATTGGAAATGGGAATGTCAGTGCATGGACACCTCACCCACAATCTTGTAACCAGTAAAAAGTAGCCACTTGCACTGGCGATTCACATCTGTGCCTTTATCAGATATTTTTTCGCTACAGTATCTTGTTTTTTTTTTTCAGCTAGTCCCAGAACAAAAAGTGCTCTGTTGATTTGTGTTTTTATTGCATGTAATGCATGTAATATGTCACCTCTTGACGTGCTGACAATCTTTTTCTGTTGACAATCTACTGCCTAAATCAATGACAAAATTTGATTGCATATCTCCTAACATTATCAAAACATATGAAAATAATAAACCACTCCTTACAATCTGATCGAAATTTAATTGGCATTGAGCTTTTGCTTATCAATGAATTGTTTATACGAACATTAGCAAACCATGAATTTGATTTCAATTTTTGATTTTGATGCAGGTATTCACTGAGTGTTCCTGCTGCTTATATTAGAGTCACAGGCGTCTGTGAGGTCTATACCAGCAGACATTGGGCTAAAGGGTGTACTATTGACAGGTTGCCAATAGATTCCAGGGTCACTGACACTCCCACTTACTCCCATGGGGATCTCCCCAATCAACCAGACACACGTGTTAGCCTTTAGCGGGATGCAGAATCTGAATAAAACCCAAACAAAAATCATGGCCTCCTAAAAGTCTTCAAGTTAAGATTTAAACAGGCCACCTCTTGCTGAGAGGCAATAATTACTGGTCCTCAACCAGCATGTTGTTCGTTATGATTGAACTGATTTGTTTAGTTGTTTTTTGTTTTTGTTTTTTGATTATTGAATATTTGGTTTTTCAATATTGTTTTTGTATCTATTTTTTTTTATACATTCGAGGTTGATTACTAAAGAGGTTACACGGCTACAGTCAGGGTCTCTTGCTGCTTTTCCACCCAACTTTTCCCCTCAATTGTTTCTTGTTTCTGCATGTATTTGTGTGTCCAAATTCCATTCTATACTGACTCAATCAAAAAAAAAAAGTCTTTTTTTGCTTTATTTTAAATAACTGTATTTTTGTTTATATTCTGTCTTGTTTTTTTCTATTGGACTTTTCCTTTCCTTTAGCTGAGCTGGACACCAAGAATTTGATGATTTGTGTCATTTTTATTAAAGACTTTTGTTATTCACTGCAACTGGGGTTTTTTTCTGTCTCGACTTTGACAGGAGGATAAAAAGGAAGTTGATAAGTTAAATTTAAATCACCATGAAGCGTGGTCCAATCCTGATAAAACACTGGTACCCATTTCAATGTTTTCCTGCCAAAAAGAAGATTATTCCACAAGTTTTGACTTTCTATGAAAAGTCTTCCAGGTTAATCACAAACAAACAATTAGATTGGACTCACTAACTACTTCAATTAGATGGCATCATCACTCGTGTGCTTGATGACTTGAATCGAGATAGTTGTGTGTGCTTGATGACACAATGATTGTGTGATTATGAGAGCTGGATCAGAGGGGAAACTGAGATGGAAGATGTTAATGATGGGATCATGGCAGTCATTAGGTTTAACTGCAGTGTACCATTTTCTTAATGTACCATTCAACCATATTGAAGGCAGTCTTTTTCTCTTGACTTCAAGATGTGAAACTTCTTTAGGCACATTTTAGAACTCCTATCAACGTAAAAGCCATTTGTAGATGGTCAATCTTCATTTGTTAATTTCATAAGTATGAGTGATGATCAAAGGTCAGTCTAAACACATGCAATGCACTGTGAACCATTTGGTTGTTTGTTATGCATTCAATTCTATATACTTGTCCATAAACGTATAGATTATGTGAGTCAGAACAGCTAAAGACCCAGCTAAATAAGCTAAAATATGACCCTGTGACCCCAACCAGGACTAAGTGAGGGAAGAGTTTTAAAAAATATAATGAATCTTTAGTACTTAAATGCTTAGAAACACCTTTTTAAAATATAAAACTGTGCAGAATCGTATACTGATCTTGGTATTTTCTGCTTCTGTTTGTATTACTAAGCATGCTTTGGCATTTACCCTCACTCTCATCTGTCTTAAGGGACCTGCAGGCCAGCACTGCTGCTTTTTGCCCTTAAATATTCATGAAGAATCTAAAAAGGCAGAAGACCAATTACAAGCATATTATGAATCTGATCAATAGCATATATGAGTTTCAAAGTGCTTTTAAAGGAAGTTGCATAAACATAACTTCCAGTTTGGTTTTTGCAAAGTCTTGAAACATCTGACCAAGATGGACTTGGCTATTTTGTCTGATTAATTAGAATTAACAAATTACATTTACTTCCTTATGTGTATTTAACAGGTTTAAATCAGTTCCAATTTATGGGGGGACAGGATTAAATTGTGTTTTTGAGTGTATGGACTATTCTTTTTAAGTATAGTTTCCCCAAATATCACTATTAAGTAATATCTTGACATCACTCTTTTTCTTTTAAATCTGCAGGAACCAAGAAATCCTTATCACATGTTACACAAACAATTAATGATGTAACTGAATAGTAATATAAATGGTTCCCACATAATTTCTCAAAAAGCATGCATTTTCGACCTGGGAAAGTATGATTATCATCTGAGGACCTCTTAAAGGTGCTTCATTTAGAGTTTGGAAGGGTGCTGGGAAGATTTTGGCTCTTTAGCTCAGGGGGATGCCATATATACATTTATTATAAATGTATAAAATGTATTATGTTTTCATCATCAGTAGGCTGGACTATTGTAATAGTCTTCCCAAACAAACAAAAAAAAGCAGACAGTTTCAGCTCATTCAGAATGAACAGATCCTGACAATAACTAGAAAGTCTGAGCATATTTCACCAATTCTCAGGTCTCTCCTCTTATACACTCAGATTGGATTTTAAAATGATGCTTTATGATTTTACAGATATGCTCACTATCTCAGATTACTCAGATCAAACCAGTTAGAGCTACCATGGGTTCACTCCAAAGAGGGAGAATCCTCTTTTGGAGATGGAACCAGCTTTCAGAAGAGAGCTATTTAAATTACTCACAGAGCACCAATGTCCGAACAGCTCTGTCCCCACGTTTCTATATTTGAATCATTATGTAATAAATGATTGCATGATAGCGAGTGGCTGCAAGAATAATAAGGGGTTTGATTATTAGATGATCACAGGGTTTAAATTTGTGCCTGGGTATGTGATACAACACACTTCTACTCATCCATAATGTCCTTTTTAATGTGAGAGCGCCTGCTATTCATATCACATGGCAATCAAATATTCCGATGGAGAAAGAACTTTGATAAAGGATGTGTTTCATGTAGAAATCATTTTATTCGGCATTAATAATGCATCACTAAAAGACACGAGCTTAGACCTCTATAGTTCACCCCAAAATGAATTCTCTAGGCATAATTTCCCTCTACTTCTGCCAAACCCATTTGAGTTTCTGTGAACTAGTGCCTTGAAATAGATTATACCATTTGGATACTCCACGAAAATGACTCAAAATAATAATCTTTATACGTTTTTTTAACCCTTAAAGTGTGTTGTTTTGAACCATGGCGTGTGTTGTTTCAATTTGCCTTTGCATCTTATTATTCCTGGCGAAACCCTATTCAGAACTTTTCTACTTAATGCTGTCATTTGCATATTTACAAGCTTTTCTCCACCCACTGAACCAGCTCAGTAAATGTGAGCAGCTTTAATAACAGTGTGTCCATCCATCACCCAGCTTGCCGAAACAAAACACACTCCATTCAATATTCTGCAAATCTCCAAACAGCATTAATATTTATGAAGCTATAGCATTGTTTATTTCATTATTGGAACACCAGAATTGTTTTATGTTTTATACCTTTGGGTATTTGGTTTGTTTATTTATGCAAGCCAAGAAAGATGTGATTTGATTTTGACGGACACGGATTACCATAATGCTTCTTTGTATAGGTAAAATTAGGCTTTATTGTTTTGCCGATAGAACTCTCCTTGTGAGAGAGGTCTGACTTGCATGTTGGATGACTTTCACAAAAATTAAAGGGACAATTCACCCAAACTTTTCTAATGAAAATCTTTTGAAGGTTGCATGGTGGATGTTGACCACCAAGCATTCTTCATACATTCTCTTAGACTAGATGTGTTTTTTTACACAATTTATCCTAATATGACAGATAGATCTGATCCAAAACCATGCTATTGTATGAGATGTCGCTCAGCTTTCTGCTGAAGGTTTTGGGGGTAAAAATGAAACAAAGCAAGTTATGAAGCTATAGGATAATCAAATGTTGCACAGTGGGTCATGAGAGCTAAAAATGAAGGTAAAAAATGCATAAGTGGCTAGTTGTTTTATTTTTTTATTATTTTTATTCATGAGACAAACGTCCAGGGTGTCGCATATGGCTTAAAAAGGTGTTTTGATAACAAATTCTTATTTGTTAACTAGCCACTCAATCTCTAACTAGCTCCCGCTGGCTACTTAAAGCTGCAGTAAGCTTCTGTCTGTTGATGTCTCTTGAAAAAGGGCCCCACCTTCACTTTTGTACCTAACAGGCACTGAGCTCAAAGGGTCGTTTCCTGCCTCTTGAGCCCCTTTCATGGATAGCTTGACTGTTACGCATTTCATTATCGCCAAATATGCCTTGTGTCGCCAGGCAAATTAATGGAATGGCAAAATTGCAATGTGTTCAATCCAATGTATCCTGATTCCGGACAGAAACTTGACCAGCAAAAATGACAACTTTGATTGACATATGAGTATACACAGAAATAAGCTGACTGAATGCTTTCATCACATTGTGAGAAAGATAATGTATGCTGCCAATAATCAAATTCAGAGAAGTCATTGTCAAATTCTTGTACAAAATTAGTTGTTATATAACAGGCTCTGTGTGAGAGTGTGTGCTAGACTGAAGGCAGAGCTCTGAAACCATGACCCCACCCTCCTTCTCCAGGAAGTCTTGTGTGCGCATGCGCACCCTCTCTCTGTTTATCATGGCAGCACTCAAATCATGCTCACCGTGGCCTCTAATGGCAAAATGACAGGATGTGGTGTCATGTCGTCCATCAGTCATTGGTTGGATCCATGAGTCTTGGCAGGAAATTAAAGTAGTAATAACAGTACCAGTACCAGTACCAGTACCAGTAGTAGTAGTAGTAGTAGTAGTAGTAGTAGTAGTAGTAGTAGTAGTAATAATAATAATCATAATAATAATCCCTTTTATACATTTATTTGGGGACCCTTTCAAGATTCTCAAGCACGCAGTACAGCAGGTTTAGCAGACTTAAGGACCAGTGATACAAGGATTAAAGAAGTATAGAGAACAGTAATTTAACAAATGTAAATTAAAAAACAACCCAGTAATATTGAAGCAACCAGAGATAAAAACAGACAGAATCCTAACAGGGTAGAGCAGCCTCACAGACTAAAGAGCCTGCCAAAAGCTACGTTGTAAGATTAGCTTTAAAACCAGCCTGAGAAGTACTGTTACGAATGGACTCTGGAGCTTATTCTAAAGCATTGGAGCAGTAAAACTAAAGGCTCTGCCACCCATCAGTGTTTTCCCTTTCCATATAAAAACAAATTTGTGATTCAAATAAAAAGTTAGTTCACACCTGCCCCACTCACACTGTAAAATATTTGAAGTGTGTTAAACTTGCAAATGACTGTTAACATGCTGCCTTAAAATGCATGTCAACTCAACTTGAGGTTTATCTTTGTTTCAACTCAGAAATGAAAGTTGGTTTCAGCACATTGCTGTAGTTCTCTGAACATTGTTTTCTAAGTTATGGAAGCTGTCAGTAGCTTTATTAATATGAAACTACGCGACCATTTCCACTTAGTGCTAGAAGTGAAAATACACACGGGAGCGTGCATGTGCGAAAGCACACAAACAAGTACGCGCACACGCACACCTGCACACACACGCACACGCACACGCACGCACACACACACACACACACACACACACACACAAACACACACGCATACAGTATTTATATAAACCAACAGTAGTTACAATTCTTTAATAACATTCCATTATTAAGATATTAGCCTTTGGAGCGTAAAATGTGTCACTGGCGCTATCCAACAGATAACTTGCAAACTCAAGTTCAATCAATTAAAACATTCAAATATGTCAACACAATGAATAACTGTAAGTTTTATTTTTCCACCTTTTTCCCCGAATTTGTTTCATCCGATGACTAACAAACCCAAGTTGAATCAACACATTAAAATCAGACACATTTTATTAAGAATGTCAACACAAAGAATAACTGTGAGTTTTACTCTTTAAAACATGTAAATCCAAAACTTGACAGAGCTTTTTGTGCTGACAAGACATTGAATGAAACGAGGTTAGAATGCTTTTAACAGAGTTCACAAAAATCTCTTTTGTCTGATTAATTATATTTTAAAAATATCCTGTTTCAAGTAGTTCCGGTTTGTTTGATTGTATCATATATTTAACGTGCGCTACAATTAAATCATTAAATCTTTTCTTTTCAAAAATGAATCCCTTACATGTTACAAGAGCGCGAGCAATCAGTGCCTGAAGAAACCGTCTTTAGGACCCAGCTGAATGCCCGTCTCTTTGTAGTTGTCCCCCCTTTTTTCCTCTGCGAGAAAATAAATAAAGAAATACACCGAGACTCGAGCAGTATGAGATTCAGTTAAGAAGATCTGGGACCACGGCGCGTCGAGGCGCGTCGCTGCGTTAGTTAAAGAGAGTGAGAGACGCGGCGGAGGACCAGAGAGCTCCAGTAACACTCGTATCCATGTGATATCGTTGCCAATTATTATGGGAATTCATTAACGCTCGTCCCCAATCCACGTGCGCGCGTCCAGACATCGTGATCCAATTTCTTCGACTGTATAAACTTTCTGTTATTTAGAGTTTTTATTCAGACGACAGAGCAGTTCTGGTGGATCACAGGTGGGTGTCCCCTCCATAGACATTTTCAACGTATTTATTACCCCCATGTGTGTAAAAAAAAAAAAAATCTTGCGATGCTGTTTGAATAATTATCTCCATTATCAGGCAATTTTTGGACAGTTTGGATGCTTTTTCATCATCTTGCGGTTTGAAATTGCTATTGATATTCATGTCATGAATTGTTACACGTTGTAAATATTAATGAAATGCCTGCGTCCATCTAAGATCAGCAGGTGGATGAACCCGTACGTGCGAGTTTGTTTGTTTGTTGTTGTTTTTTTCTGGTTCCCTTTGGTTGATGGACATCTACTAAAACAATTCATCGTCTTCTACACTGTGGATACTATCGTTTTTTTTCTTTTTATTCACAGGTTTGAGCGTCAGAAATGAGGGAAAGCTGTGCGTTTCATCTTCTCTTCTTCCTCTTGACGCTGTTTTGGCACACGAGGTAGGATCGACAGCCCTGGTTTTGCTTTGTTAGGATGTTATCAGTGGAAAAACAAGAACGATATCTAACAGTTGGTCGTGTCTCTGATACGTGAATCCAAATTGGAGCATGGGTCCGTGCGTAACCGGAGACTTTTTACGCGCGCGGCTCCGGTGGCCACCAAAGGAAACTGCTTCCCAGACAAAGGCTGGCTAGGCGGGTTTTGATGGGTGAACAACTACAGCAGAGCGAATTCTAGCAATTTGCTATTGGGGTTGGGGTCATTTTGATTGAAAATTAGTTTTGGACCATGGATGATAGAATAGCGTATGCGGAGCCTCGAGGAGCGCTTTTTTTTCAATCCATCGACAACAGGTGCATAGAGACTGGTTTTTATTTACTGTGAACTGTATTCTTAATAAATAATGTACATTTCAGTCATGCAGATTAATATTTAACTTTAAATGTATTTTAAAAAATCATACAGATAATGAATCTTATTGTTATGCTGGGTGGCTATCATATACCTTTGCCAACATAAGTGAACAATATTTGATTAAAAATATGTAATCAAATTACATATGTAATATGTAAAAAAAATTTAAACCAGTAGTAAGTGTATTTTTATTTGTGGTCAAACAAAATACCCCCCCCCCCCCCCATCACATTTCACACACACACACATATGCACTCACACACACACATAGATAGCTATGGACACACTTACGAAGTCTAGTTCTAGCAAGGGAGGACTGCCTGGGATTCCTTGGGCAGGGGTGGAGAAAATGAATTACAGAAAAGTAAAACCAACAATGATTTTCTGTGCATGAAATGCAGCGAAGAGGCTGGATTTCTTTACATTGTTTAAAATAGTAATGGATGTTGTGTGAGAGAGAGAGAGATGGAGGGAGAGAGAGAGAGAGAGAGAGAGATAACCGAAACATACAGACAATCTATTCTTGCACAAATATGTTACATTTTCCAGTATTTCTTGTTTTTATTATCAAAAGCTATGATATCAAATTCCTTTTCGCTACCTCCTGAGAGCAAAGAGCAAGACTGTATCAAGTGAATCTACATGAGATGACTGTGTTTTCTCTGGGTGAAGACAGCCAGATTCGCTAGATTTGCTGCTAGTGTGCTAGTGTTTATTTTTGAAAAAAGGGGTATACAGGGGTCTGTAAGTCCAATAGTGTCTGGATGCGGACTGCAAAAAAGAGGCGTAACTTGAAGGGGTGTTAATTGAAGTAGACAACATGACTGAAAACATGCTTTTGTGACATAATAGAGGCTGTAATTGGAAGTTTCTTTTTACATTTTGTTTGCTTTTTGTCTTTATTGTGAACTGACAGGAAAGAAATTAATGTGACTGGAAGAGAAGCGGGTAGAGAGATGGGGAAGGCTGGGATACGACAATGGGTTTGGGATTCGAACCCACGTTGCCCTTTGCAACCAGTGTATATGTCCAGCGCTACACCATAGGGCTGCATTGTATTTGGAAGTTAAAATTGTGAATTCCAGGAGACTCATGTGTGGTTTTCTCATGTGGTTCTGTTTATTGGTTAGGATTACATGAGCTGCAATCTTGAGAGCAACATTGAAGTCACACATTGGTTTCTCCTGTCTGAGTCAAACTTTAACTATAGAGAGAGAAAGAGGTATAGGGAGAGGAGGGGTGGTGAGGGAGATATGCTTCTAAGTCATGGTTTCCAGCTTTTTCTGCATTTAATTCAATAATGAAGCACATAGAACTGTAAAAGTGGAAATATTTATATTAAACTTTTCTTGAGATGGTGCATGCCAGTACAAGGGGTGGGTTGCCCCTCCTATTGAATGGTAGGGGAACCACTACAGTTCCTTGCGTCCACATCCATTCTCATGCACTGACTGAATCTAAATAAACCTACTGCTGTAGTTTGTCATCCATAAAGCTGAGCAAATATCGAATACCTTACTTTTATGAAACTATAAAGAGTAGCTGTTCTTATGTGATTTACTGAAAATTCACAAGATGAGGTTTTGAGTATTGCACTCTTTTTTCTAAAGCCACTGGAGTTCAGACAACTTTGAATGTTTGTTTAGCTATGTTCATGTCTTTATGATGGCTGTTTGATGTAAATCACTGACTGGGGTAGTGTCATGGGTTGCAGAGATGCTGAAGAGTTTAGAGTTTCCTTAGAGTTTAGATGTGTCCAACAAGACAGAGCTATCTTCAACTGTCTCAGAACTTCAACAGTGCAATAGAGTTCATTTAGCACAGCATAGAGATAAAGCAGATGTTGTCTGAATTAGTTAACACTAATTATTGTCATGTGGAGCCTAATAATTTTGTTTTTCATGTGGTCCTGCAAGGGACTAATGACCTGCGTAAAGTGAGCTGAAGAGCTTTCTGATCAATAGTTAGGAATGAAAATTCCTGATTTCATCCAGTGACAGAACAAGATTTAAAGGTCACCCCATTTATAATAATCAAAATAATAATGATTATTCAATTATTCCTTTTCCCATCCCATTCATTTTGCAGTTGTATTTTAAACCCTTTAAATCGTATTAAAATCCTTTACTTAAAACTGTATCTTGTTCCATATGTGAACATGGCCGCACCATGCCACCGCAGTCAATAAAGCAATATCTTATAAATCAAGATTTAATATATGTGATACAACCCTGAACGTCCTCCTGCTTGTGCCATAAAGTCGATTCTTGAAATATGCTCTGCTGGTTTTCCTCAAGCAGTGAAGAACTATGGGTTTAGAAAACCCCCTTTAATCTGGGTCACGCGTGGATGTGTAACGCACAGGGGCCACAGGGGGGAGGATTATCCTCCAGCTAAAAATGACAAGACCGATTGCTGGTTTAACTCTAAATGGGCCGATATTGTTGTAGCTTCTAAATAGCCAAACTCTGTTCAGGTTAATTATACCTTACATTTATTCAGAGTGTATCATTATATCTGCATTTGAATACCCACAACATAAGTTAAGATTAGATAATCCAGCAAAACATAAAAAATAGCAGAATCTTAAAGAATTTTAGAATGTTATACATGGACACCATCATTCTTCCTGGAAGAGTGTTCAGGGTTTGAATCCCTTCATTGTAGGGTTTTCACATTTTGAGTGAATTCCAGGTAGGGGTTCCACAAAAGATCATTTCATTGACTTCACCACGAAAACTAATTGGGAGTAAACAAGTTCCCATTAAAATGGGTGATGTGTTGATGGAAAGAAGGAAGTTTCTGTACCAGAATCGACTTGCTTCCATTCTGGCAAAAATGTGTGAAATACTTTTAGAGTTTTGCTTGTAGTTTTTACTTGTAAATAGCCCAAAGTTCAGCTCTGGTTTGAGAGTGGGCAGTCGGCTTGAGATAGTTGTGAAGTTCCATTAAAATAATATTAATAATGTAACTAAAAGATCAGCATTAATTTAACCTAGTCTGCAAAGCCTGCAATATGTGCACAGACTTCAAGGCTTTCAAGGCATTCATCTTCGTTGTTGTGACCTTTGCTTTGGCCTCTGCCTCTTTCTATTGCATCACATCATCTTTCATATGAAACAAAGCCTAAACATTAACTACACAATAAAAAGCCCTACTAAAAACACATTTCACCTCAATTGTTATAGTAACACACATTGCTTTCACTTATTGATTGATTCCAGAACGTGGGTCACTGACATATGTGTGGAGCAGAGCTCTCAAAATAGAGTAAAGGCCCTTTTGGAGTAATGACATGTTTGCTTTATTGTCTATATTGTGAACATGGCTCCAAAAAAGTACCTAACCTGACTTTATGTATGTTCAGATTAAAAAGGTATTTCATGACAATATGCAAAATTGTTCTCATTTAAATAAAAATACTTATTGTTGGATAACATACTTGTGTTAATGAGTATTTATCTATTTGTATTTGAGTGCAATTCATTCAATGGCCAGTTTAGACTTGTAGCAGTTACGAGAGGTTTCCAAATCTTTGCCTACTCTGGCTTCTTTACTAGACCCATATGCTGATTCTTTGCACCAGTTAATGATTACTCAGAAGTAACACATTTCCATCTTTAGCTACGCCAAATTTAAGCCTTTGTATTGGGAGTTGAGTATGGATGGTTGGATCTCAAACAGAGAAAAAATTCAGTTCAACTCTCTCTTATATATATGGAGGACTATCATGTGAAAAAGGGATAATCAAAATTATTTTCAAAAGTAAATATTCTTGTGAAAATCTTCATCTTGCAACAAAAGTTGCCTTCTCACATTTGTTTTCCATTTGTTACATGAAAAAAGTATTCTAAATTATTAGCTTCGTTTTTCGTTGTCTTGACATGAGATCGTTAAGATCACCTTTGATCTTGACCCCTGCATTTTTGTGTTGTAGGTCAGTGTCTGCAGATGCCACAACAGATGCATTCAAAAACAACATCACACTCTTCACACGGATCCTGGACCGCCTGCTGGATGGCTATGACAACCGACTCCGGCCCGGACTGGGAGGTCAGTCAATGCTCTCTGAATCAAACAGCTTGCTTTGATTTCCTGTTAAAGATGAAAGATGCTCCAAAGAGCCTGACGGAGCAGAAGCACTGACTGAAGTAATCACAGCTCTTTTACAGAGTCCTGTCATTAGATCATGTGGGCACGTGTACATTAATTACTTGTGGAAATGCTTCTGGAACAGGACAATGCAGTGTGGTCGATGAATTTAATGGATGGATAAAGCCTGCTAATTTATCTGTTATAAGATAGGTAATATAGTGATGAGCATGATTAATGTTTACTGTTCACTGGGTGCAGAAAATGTGTTCTGGAGTTTATGTTATGTATATGTCCAAAAGATGAATGGACCTATAAATAAGGGACATACAGTAGAAACATAGACACAAACAGATTGATAGAGACACATATAGATACACAGTATGTAAATAACACCAGAGACATTTTTTTTGTCCCGCTTACAAAGTATGGAGAGTTCTCTGATATTCGTCAAAGCTGCTTATTGCTTTGTTTATTAATAACAATAATCCATTATATTGCATGAAATAATTAGCTAGTTTGTCTGCCTCATATCATTGTGTGTATTAATTCATGAAGTCATTACCTGCTCAGAAGATACCTATCTATTGCTCAATTACACAAACATCTTCATGCAAGCACAAATAACTTTCGGTGGACACCATGGACAAAACTGTAGATCTGCACAAGGATGTGCTGCACAACAGGACAATAGATAACAGTTTGGTGAGGAGAACAACTGCTCTATTCATCTGAATGGAAGCAGTTCAAGATATCTGGTATTCTTCCTTAAACTCCAAGCAAGAACTTGTCTCGTTAATCATAAATAATCCTGGAAAAGTTGAGGGATCTGCTTGGAACTGCATAGGAAAACCTGCTTGATGAGACCTGAAAAGAGCTAGGAGCTAATTCTCAATGGTTACCCTCAGGAGTACAATACACCAACATGGATTAAAATCCTCCACAAGGTCATCCTGCTCAAACCAGCACATATTCAGGGTGTCGGAAGATTGCAAAAGACTATCCGGATGATTCAGAGGTGGCATGGGAGGTCATGTGGTTCAATGAGATCCAATAGAATTCTTGTTCTTAAACTCCCCCCAATGTATTTGAGGGAGGACGAAGGATGAGTACAATCCCAAGAACACCATCCCAACAGTGAACAGTGAGTGGAAATATCATGCTTTGGAGGTGCATTTCTTCGGATGAGTCGGATAGCTGGGTCTTCCAGAACGCCAATAACATCAAACAAACTAACAGAGGCACTTAGGTGTAGCTCCATAAGCGTCTTCAAGTGGCCTCGACAGTCTTTTGACCTCACAAAATACAAAACATGAATATATAAGGGTTCCTGATGTAAGCTCGAGCACCTATTAGCAATATCTAAGAAGATGGATGGATAGATTTTATCCGATTGTTAAGTTATGAGGTCGTGCGATGCTTGCATGTCCTGACTCTCCACTGAAGTAGAGGCACTAAACTTTGATCATTATTACACCAAATCCTTTTAAATCAAGTGAAACATTGTGAGTACATTGCCAATAATGTGTCGTAATACAGGTGTCCAAAAAATGACATTTATAAAGTGAAACCACGGTTTCTCCTCAAACTTGAGCTACAGAACAGCACATTCCACTTTAAAAACATAATTGTTTTTAGGACACCTTGACACTAACCTTTATTATGACACATGATTGGCTATCTACACATAATATTTTGCTTATACCGTTGTCTGTCAATGGGAGAGTGGAGAGGCAGGACCAGGAAGCACCTTGCAAAGTCAGAATTAGCAATCAAAAAAAAAAAAAAACAATCAGTATGTGACATTATATTAATACCAAGTGTAGAAGGTATATGTAAAACCAAGTCAAGTGTTTTTCAACAATTCATTGGCTGCAGATGCTTATGTAAACCACTGTGGTGCACATCTATTTCAGTCAGTGTTGTGTGTGATGTGATGAAAAGACTGGAGCACTTTATAATGTGAATGATGTCAGCACAAGTACGTAAACCCAGATTAAAGAGAGATACACAGCACCTGCTTTTATTGATCCATGTGGTCATGTTCTCCACACTATTATGAAGCTGCTTTCCATTCACTGGCATAACTGAAAGATTCTTTCAAATGTGTTTCTCTACTTAAGTGCCTCTGACATTTTTCCATTAGCAGATTATTTTTCCTAACAAAGGCAATAACAGCAAGAGGGTATGGATTTGTCAATAGATGCCATTCATCCTTTAATAGGTTTAGTTTAATGAAGAGGGGAAAAAAAACACTTTTTGAAAAAAATATCAATGTTTTGATGTAAAACCATGTCATGGTTCCCATACATCTCGCAGTGGGAGCAGTAGTGTTTGTTCCAGTATTCCTTCTTCATTTATATCACTTTATTGATTTGAATGATTAGATTTGGAGATAACACATTTCAAAAACAGGTGATGGCTGTCAGTTAGAAATGAGCCCAAGTGTTTTCTGAGATGCTCTGATGTCACAATGACATATGGCATAAAAAAGCAAGCCAAAATTGAACAGTTGGGAACAGTTTCTTGCAAAGACCACGATGCAAAATGACATGCACAAGACTCAACATTACTGTTGAGATTCTCTGCTATAAATTGAAGCTTTTAAACCATGTCTATTTAAGCATAGCGCTAGCCAACATGTGAATTAATAATTTATTATTTACCCATAAATAATTATTCATGTTTATTTGATTAGGAATGCAAGCGTACCTTATATCCATATTCTTTATATGTATTCTCATATTAAGAGTAAAAGGTCACCATCAAATGAATTAGTCATATAAGATTAAACTCCGGTTTAATTGAAATTCAATAAAAAGTATGATTTTAAACTATTTAGAGCCTTCACATGCCTCTTTTTAAAAGTCTATTTGTTCCGTTAATTTAAGCTACACTTTTTGCTGAATTAAAGTCACCTCAGAGTTACTTAATTTCTTTAGCATTAAGCTGTTTTATAAAACGATTAAAAGATTACCAGATGCAATACACCCATAAAAGAGTCAGTTATACAGCAAATCTCTTTCATTTAGAATTTAAATTTAGTCTGTGCAGGGATTTAGAATTAATAGGCATTCTGACATGTCTGTCTCAATCACGCTTTGCTAAAGTTTGAAGATGACAATTTTCTATTAATTTCATAAGTGTGAGGGGAAGCAGATGAGGTTGTGCCTCACCTGTCATTTTGGAAGGAAATATAAAAATAAATGAACTGATTGTATATATTCATTTATCTCCACTGCACACGTATGTTTACCTTCTTTTGTTTCAAAATCACAGAATTTCACATTAACCGTTATTATACTAAGAAGAGACGTGTGGTGAGGCAGCAGACCGCCAAACCTCACGATGGATCTTGGTGATTTAAGGGATTGCAACACCACTGCTAAAGAATAATAAAATTAGCAAGCTAGAGTAAATAGTTGGCGGGTCAAGTGCAGCCACAAATTACTATTTCATATTGTTTAGTGTCATTTTCTTAATCAAGGATTACATAACTAAACTTTAACAATATTCCAAATTGGGCTTTCAGTTGAAGCAGGAGATTATTATTAAAGGAGGATACTGGAGATAAGTCTGCTATGTGGAACAGATAGAGGGCCTGGGACAAAGAGAGAGACTTTTAAAACTGAAGAAAGTAAAGGAACACTTCTACAAACAAGTTAGCAATTCTATTCTTTGGAAGCAGTGTCAAATATGATTAATTTATAAGTAAAGACAATGTTTTTGTGCTTTTTGGTGTTCTACAATATATGGAAAATGTTTATATGACAAAAAATCTGAGGTGATTTTATTTAGTGCAGTGCTAATATAGAGTGCTCAAATATTTATTGTAAATGTTTTAAAAATGGCATAATTTGGCCCCTTTAAACAAAGCATGGTAACAGTTGGCAGTCAAATGGCTATATATATATATATATATATATATATATATATATATATATATATACATATCTCATAAGCCCTGAACCTCGACACAGGCCACTGAATGTGAAAGCTGCCAATACTTTTAAACTGAAAAAGGGTCTTTAAAACCTATATGGTATAAAAACAAATATATTTGTTGATCTAAAAATATTGGGTTCAGGCAGACTGCATGAGATTCTTATATAAAGGTAATTTATGAAACAGCAATATAATAAAAATATGTTTCAGAAATAATTTCAGAAAGAAGAAAATGGTGATTCTTCAAGTGGCATTAAGTAGTCAAAGCTAACATGTCATGTGTGCTGTATCCTTGGTTCTTTTTTTTCCTACCTGGGTTATGGGAACTTTATAATATTAGGGTCCCCACCTCTAATTTTGTCTTGAGTGTACCTTTTTGGTTACATAGTTAATTTGAATCTACTGGTTTTGTTGTGCATAGAAAAAAAATTCATAATTTCTTCTGATGAATTTTAAACCTTGCTTTGTTTGAGTCAGAGAGTGGGGTGTCAGTTCTGAGAAACTGTGTTTGATTGCGGCCTCAAGAAATCTGGAGCTTCTGTCAAACCCCTAAAAAATGAAAATGGAGTCTATAACTTTAGTCTTCACCTGCACTTTTGAGAACTAAATGAAAAATATCTTGGATGGCTATTAAATCCTATATGCCAGGAAGGAGTCATAAACCTTCATAAGGAGGTTCGTGTTGCTTGAGGTGTGTTAAAAATCTGGCTGATCCAAAGCTTTTCCACAGCTGACACTTTCATGGTGATACCTTGGAAAGACAAAGCGAGTCTAGTTGAGAAGCATATATTACAAAGAGGGGATGCCTGATCTTGTCCTCTCTCATCTTACGATGGCATCAGTGAATGCGAGACTTGCACTCAGCTCATTTTGAATTTCAGCAGCTTTTCCAGAGATTTTAAAGGGTGACTTTCATTTACATTTATGCATTTAGGAGACGCTTTTGTCCAAAGCAACTTGCAGTTTAGGAGATAAAACACAATATGTAAGTGCTCTTGAAAGAGTTTTTAATTTCGAGAATCTCTGCTTTTTGGATTGGGACTGGAAGTTTTTTCCACCAGCTGGTGACACTAAATTAGAAAGTTCTGTTGTTGTTTTTTTTTAGTTTTTACCACTCAATGGGTCCTTTCCCACTTGGGCACATAGAAAACCTGGCACAGGGACTATTTTTTTTTTATGTTTGTGTGAACACAATCCTCTGGCTCCTAGAAATGTTTCCTAAAATGCTTCCAGAGAGTCCTGAGAATAGTTCAAAGCAGACTGGGAAAGGGATGGGCGGGACATGTGCCTCAAATGAGGACGTTGCCTATGCTCAATGTGACATAAAAAATTATGTACACAAATCAACATGGTGGGCAAACACATTATGTGTGACACACCACATAATCCACACCACGTGATTACAGTGGCGTAAATACGCAAGTGTCCCTAAAAACAGATTAGAAGTTACCATGTGAACATGCTGACCATGTGGCTGTTCTGTGTTCCGATTAGTGTTTTGAACTTGACACAGGCTGCAGTGGGGAGCCAGTGAAGAGAGAGAGCCCTTCTTTGTGAAACCATGATAAGTTCTGAAGAGGTCTGACTGCACATGAAAAAAGTCCAGAGAGATTATTAGTAATCTAGTTTAGATATGTCTAGTGCTTGAACTAGGAGTTGAGTTGAATGCTCCAGGGGTTATGTATTATCCTTCCGAAGTTAAACAGAGCAAATCTGCATTTTAACAGGAATTTTAACAGAAACTATCCAAAACCCTTAAGCTTGGTGAAAGGTCTCTCCATGATTGTTATTCATGAATCTTCTCCAACAGCACATCGATTGTCTCTGGTCTGGCTTCACCAGCCCTTGTGTGGCTTCACTACAAATTCTAACCCTTGACCCCTGAATTCATATTCAACAAGACCACTCATTAATGCTGGGTCAAAAGACTGGGTCTGTGCTTTTTGTTTAGGTCAACACAGAGATCCCTGTCTTGTAATTAGCAAGATGACACTCAATTTTCGGAGGTCATTCTTTTTTTTCTCAGGGGTTTTCTGTTAGAATCTTTTCAACAATTCAACCAAAAATCTATAAAAAGGATCAATGACTTGCTTGAAATAATTTATGTAACTTGTCACATTTTTACCCTACCGAAGAAGGGATTCTTCTTTTATCATTGTTTGAGGAATTTTTCAAGAAACCATGTATTTTTTTGACTCTTTCACATATAGTCTGTGAAAATATGCGTATCTAAAAAAATGTTCTAAATAAATTAATGTTGATTTAATTGTTCTTTTTCATTTTTTTTTTAATTCAAGTTTTCATTCCTGTAATTTTTTTCTCTCAACAACACACCCAGGGTAAAAAGAGCTAGAGTGGTCGATATACTTATGATTCCCGAGGCCAGACTCCTACAATCCCCTGTTCCTCCGTTCAATACGACTGCCAGTCAATCACAGGATGCAGTAGGTGTCAGGAAGTCTGAATGCTTTGATATCCTCCATGGTTATGGCTGATTAAGTTTGCCGAACATCTCTCGTAGAGTTTAGCACTGCTGGAATCAAAATATAATGAGTTTATAAACAGAACATTAACAATGATCATAAACCAGTCATGGATAATCATTTGCCCTCGAGGCTGAAAATTCACACCAAGGTGAATTGGCTTTGTTGTGATTGCCATTGTGATCATTTTAATGCTTGTCATTAGGATGTTTCCATTTATGGATTTTAGGATTATGATGATTGAAAGGCTTTCTGTTGCATGGAGTCTTTTGCTAATTGTTAGTCTTTCATTTCGAGATGGACACTTAATGAAAGCAATTTAATCACCACACTTCTCTCAGAAAGAACTATGTTTAATGTATTATTAGTATCGTGATTATCAAAGAATGTGAGAAAGTGAAAAATTATGCATTTCACATAAGGAGTTTTACATTTAGCAATGAATGATTCAGGGAAGCAAGAATTTATTTTTCACAAAAGAACCTTTTTTTTCATGTTAGGATGTGAATAAATCTCTCTTGTGCTTAGAATTCATAGCATCTCAGCTCAAAATTCTAATTTGATGTCAGAACATTTGCCTGTTTGGGTTCAAGCAAAAATGTGTTTTTTCCACATATTCCCTTTATTGCAATTAAGTGGTCTCCAGTAAAGGCTGAACCTATTATCATTGTTTTCTGACCTTCAGAGACAAGCCTCATAACACACAAAATGTAATGTGTTTAGGGATTCACCATCTGCCCCAATGTCAGGGCCTACATCTAATCTCCAATTTGTCTGGTCCCAATCACCAGAATTCTGAGCACCCATGCTAGCTCCATTGACCCGACTAGTGGGTCTGCTCACGTCACCTATTGTCCTGTAAATGGTTCTGGAGGAAATCAACTCAAAAGTTTGTTTTTTTGTAATGAATCTAGATAAAAGTGGCTCATTTAAATTCTGCCAAAGACATTCAGAATATGAAATAGTTCAGTTTTCAAGGTGGTTTAACTGAACTGATACAGCTATGAAGCAAATTAAGTTTATTTTAGTAAGAATACCAACAATTTCTGGAGAAGAATCGCAAGAGGGTTTGTATGATAAACTTTACCAGAGACTTTTAACAGTGACCCGTGCAGCTGATTTTGTGTCTCTGTCCAGTTTAAGAGAGACCAAAAGCTGTCTCCAGGCTTTTTTTTTTACAATAAATGAAGGTATATATCTATAAAAATGCTAAAATTATCCAGTAATCATAGTTTAGCAAATCTGGAAAGGGTTGTTGCAGCCATCTTGCACAAACCGAACCATAGGAACCTGTGCAGTTATATGAAACTAATCAACACCGGCCAGCAATCAGACCCAGCTCCCAACCCTACTTTGAGAATAGATTCGGGGGGAGTTTTTGTAATCGCCTGATGAGAGTCTTATGTTGACCCCAACAGCCCACAACTAGTTTTCTAGGAGTAGTATATGCATTCGTTGCCCAAACTGGTATTTTCTTCTCTACCCGCCGTTGTTTTAATTAGCAATTTAACACATTTTTCTGAGTCATAAGGATACCAGTCTGTAATATTGTTTAGGTACACCACTGTAAAGTAGAGAAGTAAACAGGCTTCAACTTCATTTACAACTCCATTTTTAAATCCAAATACTCTTTCTACTGATCTTCATATGTGAACCAAGTAGGATTCTGTAAAGTCTCTTGACTTAATTTTGTTTTATTTCTATTTTATAAGTTATACATGAACATGCAAACTCCTTTCAGGATGGTCACCCGAGAGCCCCAAACATTCAAGAACCCCCCACCATGCTTCTCTGTTGCTTGCAGACACTCATTTGTCTTCATTGCTGTTCTCCATTTTGTCACAAGAATCTGGCTTTTGCAAACTCACCTTGGTAGAGGTTACGCTTCCTACACATCTGTTTCTGTTTCAATTCACAACTGGGTTTCAACCTACATCTTATATTGATGATCATTACATCCTGTTTGGTATAATTGGTGGATCGTAATCAAATAGACCTACAAAATTAATACCAGACGTGATGTTAATACATCACTTTAATTAAAATGTCAAATTATCATAATATTATAATTACAGTAATAATGTTATCTTTCAAATTCCCTTTTTTACAAGATACCACTTGATGTTCCTGAGCTTCACCCCCTAAAGTGTATTTCCTCTCTAATCGCTCTTGCTTTGACTGTTTAAACTTGTTCTATTGTGCATTTAATGCATTGAAAACCACGCTTTTTTAAAATAGTTCCGTTGTCAGTACATTTCAAATCCAAAACTTGTTGCCATACAAACTATTTAGAGTGTAACAAGCCTCTGTATGGCTTTTTTTGAGCCTGATGCCCCCTCACAGATGGCAACAGGGATGTTATGTGATGTTTAGGAGAGATATAGAGACTAATTGAGTGAGTCCAAGCCAAAAGTTTCTGCCACGGTAAAAGTCCCAGGACAAAATATCCAAATGTCGGGAGTGCTGTTAACGCCCGTGGTGTTTTTATTGTGTAGACTTTTTATGGATTTTTGTGATTTCTGGCATGATTAATATTTCATATGCAAGTCTAAGTCCTGTTGTATCTGGAAAAAGAATAATTGCTCTATCATATGTGGTTTTCCGGATATGCAAATGGAATCTTAAAGGGTTAATGTAATACACTAATAATAAAGAGTATAACAGTTCCATAAAACTAGGCTTGTGATGTCTATAGAACAATATAGATTGGATTTATTCTTTTTCAAAGACACAGAATAGCGTTTTGATTTCATTTGAATTTGGAAACGTACAATCTGGCAACCTTGCACTGACATTGAGACAGTTGGCTGTTTTTGAAGATCTCAAGAAAAAGGGAAGGTGAAAAAGAGAGGGGGGAGGGTAGTCAAGCAAAAGGGTATTCCCTCAAACACTGCGTGGCATATATGCATCTCTCATAAATGCATCAATCTCATGCAAAGGAGAGAAATTGTTCTAATATAAACCTCCCCCAGCCTCATTTCGATGGGACTCTTACCCTCCTCCACCTCGTACCTCAGAGACACGGAATAACCTCTTTATATTCACTCAGACACACAGCGAGAGCTAACAACTCCAGCATATTAGTGGAATAACACTAGGACCTAGCCATGCTGAAGGTTATAAAAGCAGCTTAAAACATTAGCATTGCTCCGAGTACCTTTCCAGCAGCTTTTCAAATCACTTCTAGATCAATGTCAAATCAAAGCAATTTCTTATGACCTGGGGTGAGTTCTGTGAACTAAATGGGATTCTGGGGTAGGAATGGGAATTGTTCCAGACTTTGTGGAAATCATTCTAGGGTTTTTTGCTTCAATTTTAAAATGAAAGGTTTGCCTCCCTTATGCAGTGTAGAAAAGAGTGACAGTGTTAAACTTTCTATTGTTTGTGACTGTATGGAGTGTGGGCTTTTATGAGGTGTGGAGTCATATGACATGGACTCGAGACTTGATTGACAACTTGGCAAAGGACTTGCGACTCGACTTGGACCCCAATGACTCGCGACTTAACTCAGACTTGACCCCTTTGACTCTGAAAGAGTTAAATAAAAATAAGACATGCTTCTTTGTTGGAGACAGAGTGAGAGAGAGAACACACACAATCAGCCAATAAAACTGAAGATCTGAGTTCATCTATTAGTTGGGTGATTGGCTGCCCCGCTGTCACTGGATTTGAGTGACGTGCAAGTTTTTCTTTTAGGAATCAAATCTGTGTTCAAGGTTACTGGGTAGTTTCTGCATTTTAGATATTTGTTCTGCTTGAGTCTTGTTGGCTTAACAGATTTTAACAGCACATTTTGAATTCACATCAACATTTAATTATGTACTTTAATACATTATTTTAGAAGGCTTAGGTTTTCAGCATTTTAGAGTTAAAATACAATTACATTTATGCAGTTGGCAGACAAACCATTGGAAAGCTGTCTAAAATTGCTTTCTTGTTTTTTGTTGACTCTGACTTGCCCTGCCTTGACTTTGGACTTTACACAGACTTGCCCTGCCTTGACTTGAAACTTTACTCGGACTTTCCCTGCATTGACTTGGGTCTTGACTCAGACTTGCCCTGTATTGACTTGGAACTTGGCTTGGACTTGCCCTGCCTTGACTTGAAACTTTACTCACACTTTCACTACATTGACTTGGGTCTTGACTCAGACTTGCGCTGTATTGACTTGGGACTTGACTCAGACTTACCCTGCCTTGACTTGAAACGTGACTCGGACTTTCCCTGCATTGACTTGGGTCTTGACTCAGACTTACCCTGCCTTGACTTGAAACGTGACTCGGACTTTCCCTGCATTGACTTGGGTCTTGACTCAGACTTGCCCTGTATTGACTTGGGACTTGACTCAGACTTACTCTGCCTTGACTTGAAACGTGACGCGGACTTTCCCTGCATTGACTTGGGTCTTGACTCAGACTTACCCTGCCTTGACTTGAAACGTGACTCGGACTTTCCCTGCATTGACTTGGGTCTTGACTCAGACTTGCCCTGTATTGACTTGGATCTTGGCTTGGACTTGCCCTGCCATGACTTGAAACTTGACTCAAACTTTCCCTGCATTGACTTGGGACTTGACTCAGACTTGCCCTGTATTGACTTGGGACTTGACTCTGTCTGTTTTTTTTTTCATATGACCTTCTTAAAAATTACAGAGCAGATTTCTTACTTTGTTTCAGCAAACTACAATCTTCTGAGAAATTACATGTCTGCATGTTTGATAAATTTTTTTGTGTGTTTTTGTCCTTGTAAACTGTGTTATATTCTCTATATTGCCAGTATTCCACATCTTGCACTCTAATACTGGATGTAAATGCTACTCCCCTTCCTCGGGACTCCTGTTTCTCACCGCTTTATTTTTCACTGCCATTGCCTGTTGTTTGGTAATATGACCATATGCAATCCCCACGTGATTTTGCAAAAAGCTCAGGAACTTGTATTATTCCATTCCAATTCTGACATAATAAACTAGGTCCATGTCAATAGGGCTTTACACTTTACATTACCATTGGCGCCGGATAAAGAATCATTGAATCAGGTTAATTAGCTGAGATACATGTCCTATCAGGTAATAATAAAGGCTATGGCCAAGCAAATAATCCCAAAAATTCATTGAAATGAGAGGCACATTTTTTTCTTATCAAGGTTCACGGTGGAATGATTGATTATAATTGAACCTTTCTCATAAATAAGAAAATCAGTTATAGCCTGGAGCTCTTCAGCCGTGTGTTTTCGGAGCTTGGAGACACTGCTGTGTGTGCATTAATAGCTGTGTTCTGTAGAGGTGTTTGTTTCTTCTCTGAGCTGCTCAGACACCCATGTGCATATTCCAACGGCTTTATTCCTTTATTCCCATTACACAAATGTTAATTGGTAAAGATCCTGAGTAATCAGCCGTCGACAACAGCAATCAAACAAACGCGATGAAATTAAAACTGTGCATCTTAAAACAATGCCGTTCTGTTTTCTCTCTCTCTCTCTCTCCCGCATACACTCTCTCGCTCTCTCTCTTCCTGTCTGCATCTCACACGTTGCTAAAATTACTCTAATTATACAATGTTGCATGCTTGTCTGGGCACCATCCCAGTGAGGGGGGAAAAGAAAGGAAAATGAAGCATTGATATTCATCTCTGACTACTGCATGCTGAATCGATAGACTGCTAGGAATGTATAAAAAGACATAGAAAAGAGGTGTGTTTTCGAGCAAAAGCAGATGTGTCTGTGACTACAAGGAAATTTTTGCTCGTTTAAACTCACTCTTTATGATTCTAGAGTGTTGATATGTTGTTGTCAAGGTGTTAAAGTGGACATAGTCCTTTCTCTCAAGTTCATTTGATTCTTTAGAGTGTTTATGAAATTCAGTAGATAACTAGGGTTAAATTTCTCAGTGGTATTGTTGAAAAACACAAGAAACTTCCTTCAAATTATTACTTGATGATTATTATGTTAGGTTGTAAAAGCCAACATATTGTTATTCATCTTTTGGTTGGGACAAAAAAAATTCTCAATTATTCTCTTCCTAGACCATTCAAGCTTTAGCTACCAAACGTTGCCAATACAGCCGAACTGCTCTGACTCTAGTTGCTTGCACAATTAAAGTTAGGCTGGGAAATTTGACCTAACTGACTTAACATGGGTTCAAACTGTAGCTCAAACTGAGCAAATTTGTGGAAGTTATCAGTGTGTGCAAGAACATACCATCCACTGTACAGAAGTATTTGAATCCTCGGCTCTAGAAATGATTTAAGATTTCCCGTTGACTTTAAGTGGCTATTGAAAATATATGGGAAAAGGATCTCTATGTCAGCTTAGAAAAACCATATAGATGTGGAGGTTGGTGTATGGCACTCTTAATGAAACATATTATGTCACTGATTCCTCCATATTAACCAGAATGTTTACCATAGCAACCAATTTTGCATATACATATCTCAGCTGAGCCATGTGGATTGGTTTATTTCACTCATAATGACACAAGCAATATTATTTTATGTCAATGACCCCTCCATAGCAACCAGTTTGTTTACCCTAGCAACCAATATTTGTAAATCTTTATCTCAGCTTCTGAAAATCATAGAGACATGCAGGTTGGTGTATGTTTCTCATAGTGACAATAAGTTGCCCACCCTCTTTGTTTCTCAATGGTTTGTAAAATTTGTGAAGGATAAAAATTTGTGGTAATTCAAATTTAACAGTATGGTGTGTATAAATGTTGTATTAATAAAAGATTAGTTATATTATAATTGTACATTATTACTTCTAGATTAGATGTTAAAAAGGGTTTCCTTTTACATTTAATCCTTAAATGTTGTTAATCTAAGAATCTAAGAACTGGCATTGGTTATGCCCAAATACACATTATAATATTTATAGGAAAATGTAGGCTTGCTATTATACATGCTATTAGACTTCATTTTATTATAAAAAAAGACTTTATTTCTCTGGCTGAATGCACTCAATGGAGGTCTGCATTTCATTCAGGTGAGCAAAGGAAATATCCACTGCTCTTTTGATCGCCACAAATAGAATCTTAGTCTCAGAGAAAGGGATGAATATATTGAAACAGAAAGATGGAGGTTTGACTACCCAACTAAACACTCAGCCAGTATACACATCGAGATATAATGTACATCTTTAAAGGACTCTGCAAAGAAAGAGTTTTTTTCTAAAGTAGTCTATACAAAGTCTTGATGCTTCCCTTTTCTCAAACAATATTGGTTTCAAAAAGATGCTCCTTTGGTCTCAGCCTGGATATTAACCTGAGCATTTTTCTGTCTTCACAGACCGAGTGACCACAGTGAAGACCGACATCTACGTCACCAGTTTTGGCCCAGTTTCAGACACTGATATGGTGAGTTGAATTATTTTTTAATTGTAATCACCACAGATGGACAACAAACATCCCTTTGGTGTCACTGTGGGCATCATGGATTAGCATGTCACACCTTTCTAGAGCCAAGAACCACCCACCTACATGCATAGAAAGAAAGAACACATTGTTTTACACGTTGTTTTACCCAGATATTACTTTTTTGTTTCTGGGAGTGAGGCTTTAATGCAATCCAAGCTATGTTTTAAACTGTAACATTCAGCTTTTCATCTGTCTTTGTAACTACTACCTACCGACTGAAGCCTGTGAGTTTTTGAATAGCACTACAGCTAATGTATTATTGTCAAACTGCGCGGACCTGAAGTGGTCAGTTCAAAATAAACAATGATCCATGGCATCCTATCCTGGGTGTGTTTCATAAAGGATGGAAGCAAGGCAGGAAATGAAAGGCTTTGCCACCTGACTGACTCTTTGACTTTCTGATTCAGTAGCTGTGACTCTGATGACTCACAATGAGCTTCTGACATGCGGTTCTGCGTTCCGAGCTTCTTAATGAAGGTTTGTTTCTATGAAATGAAATATGACTCATGATAGAGTAGCTGCTCTAAATTTCAAAAAGCCTTTTGCAATCCATGTGGTCCGATGGTTATGTACAGCATGGTTCCTTGGCATCCCACCCGAAGGTTCAAAGCACTTTTCGTATTGAACAAAAGTTAAATTTTATTTGGCTGCAAACATTATAATAAAGCAATGCTAGGTTTTCTTGAATGCATGTTAGTTTTGATCTTCTTTACAAAAGGTTCATGCAGCTTTCACAGTATTTTGTGACTGATGATTCATCACAAAAAAATTCATTAACTCAAGCATTGCTCATTAGTCATTCATAATTAATGTACAATAATGTATTCTTTTGTGCAACTGGATTAAGATTCTTTCAGATTTTGTAATCAGGATTCAGGGTTAGGTCTGCAGACTTACAATGCCACCTCAGGACCTTAAAATGCCTATTGTTAAGCCACTCCTTCATTAGCCTTGATGTGTGTTTGGGGTCATTGCTGGAACAATGTGGACCTAGCCACAATCATCCGTGCTCTTCAGAGGAAAGGTGATTCCAAGCACTCATAATACATGGCCCCATCCATCCTTTCCTCAATATAGCACTGTTGTCCTGTTCCATTTGCAGAAAAGCACCCCTAAAGCATGATGCTCCCTCCACCTTATTTCAAAGATGGTACATTGGTCTTTGTATTAAACTCAATCGTCTTCTTCCAAAAATTAAAATTAAAATGGGTGGAGTTTATACACAAATGTTCTTTTTGATTTTCTCTAGATCATTGATGCTCCATGAGGTGAGAACTTGGGTGGAGCCCCCTTCTGTGGGAGATTGTTAGTCAACTCGAATTTTTTTACATTTCAGTTTCACACAAAGCATTTCGCTGGTCTACGGTTTTGTCCCTGGTTTCATTAGACAGATCACAAGATTGCCCAATGTGGGCTGGAGACCTGCAGACCCCCGTGACCTCACAATGGGAATAAACGAGTTAGAAAATGAATGAATAAATCTTCATCGATGACTGAATTTTATCATTTGGTAAAGTGCCAATTAAATTCCCAGTGAACATCATGTAAATTTGGTTGATGATATGTATGAGGCACTTCTTAGAAAAGTAAGATTCAGAATCCTCTGGTTGTAAATCCTCTAGTGGTTTCTATCTCTCAATTGGATTTGATGGCAGCAAAAGATGTGATATTAGGTTGGAAACTGTGGTTACCATGGTACAGAACTCCATGTGTCCACTCATCAGACTCGGTTTGAGCTTCTCATCCCAGATCTCCTGTGTCTTTGAGATTAGACCCAGATGCTATACCTTCTGCTCCTCCAAACCGTGATAAAAAAGACCATCCTCTGTCTCGCTCCCTGATCTCTCACTTTCCATCTGTCCCTTCTCTGTGGTCATCTTTTGAGCTCTTGTTGAGGATTAATGCAGCACAACTCTGTACAAATGGCAGGATCAGAAGTTCAAGCATTTTTGTGCTACTTAAACATGCTAGATTAAGCTGAACAAGTTTCTACTTTTTTAAGTTCCCATTTAAGTGTCAATCTATGCATCCTCTTCTTCTAAGAACAAAACTTTAATATTATAAAATACTTTGAATCAAATCTTAATGGTTCTGACTTAATTTGTACTTCAATTTAAATGTTTATTTGAGGTTGTATTCTTAATTTATTGGTACAATTTTTTTGTTGTTTTATGCTAATGTAGCACAAGCCGCATTACAAAGAGAGACATTTAAACAACACATCCACCCCAATGCATGAGTAGTCAGAACATTTGCATACAGCACAGTGTTTGATTACAATATTATAAAGTTGACTTTTGAAGTATAAGGTTATAAAGGATATTAGTTACCACCCATTTTGGGTTTTGAGGAGTTTCTATCATTAAACAAGCTACTCAATTTAAGAAAAAAGTCCTTTAACATGGTCGTATATTGTTTTCATTCTGTCTACCTATCTTTTTTATTTATTAAGAAACGCTTATGGAATTACACCATTTTAAATGATTAAACATGTATGAGATTTCTAAATCCTTGGTATGAGTCATGCACTGCTTTGATTGACCAAGATTAAGGGAAATTATCTGAATAGAGCCTCAATAAGCCCTAGTTGCACTGGATTAGTATTATTTAGGAAAATAAACCCCCGACCTCAGAGTTTCATTTGTTGCTCGACAATACCTTTCTTTACCTAAAATGTGGTAATGTCATATTATAAATATTGTCAGATATCTTACCATTAGTTGATATTTGTATCTTATTAATTGTTTTGCATTCCATTGTTTTGGAGTACACTGCCTGTGAAGTATATCCCTGAATAGACCCAGAATACTCAAAAGTATTCAAATACTTCAAAACAGCCTTTGAAGGATGTAAAAGCCTGCAGGAAATATACACAAAGGAGTGATCTAATTTAAGGATCACTGATATGTGGATTTGTTATTAAAATCACAGAGAATTATCACAAAACACCAGAGAATCAGAGATAATTCCATTTTACATTTCTGTCAACACTCATGTCATTTTAAAGCAAGCATCAATAACTAGCACACAAAACTGTCAAAAGATTGAGTGGTGGTGATGCTACCCAAATGAAGGCATCAGTCATTCAAGTTAAAACATCCTCTAACCCTTAATAAACTAAATTAAAGACGAAATTAGCACAGCAGCTATCAATTATTTTAATAATCAATTAATCTACCATGGCAATCTATCCATTAATCGTTTAATCAGATAAGCTTTTATAATTTTATTTTATGACACAAATGTACCTGTTAAGCAAACTGCGTATAAAAATCTATCACAGATGCCATATGTAATAAAATATTTTATTATATTCAACTCAAAATTTAACTTAAATATTAAACAAATTATTTTATTTCAACAGAAATTGCACAGCAAAATGTTAGAATGCAGTATAAGAAACAAAAAAACAACCCAGTGATTGTTCAAATTTGTTTTCAAAAATAATCTGTAGGTGCCCTGTTATGGACTGGCAACCTGTCCAGGGTGTACCCCCACCTCTCACCCAATGTGTGCTGGAGATAGGCACCGGAAGACCCCCGTGACCCCAAAAAGGGAATAAGTGGTTTGGAAAATGAATGAATTAATTAGTTTTAGGTAATTAGTTTTGATATTTTTGGTTTTAAATGAACATTACAAGAGTTTTAGAGTTTGCGTTAACCAAAATGAACCTGTGATTGAAGGTGAATATGACACAGGTGAGGCAAATAAATGCAATGGTAAGGAAGCGTGCAAGATGGAGGAAACAGCAAAGCATGTGGCAAAGACAAACACCATATGCTCCTAAACCATCTACTCAGATATGTTTGGCGAAGACAGTGAAAACAAATGATTTACCAGCCAGATAAAAAATATTTATCTGAGACGGATTATATAACAGAGTGAATCCCTAACTTTATATGGAATTTCCTGATATCAGATCACCACCAGATAACAAGAAAATGATCCATTTTGAGAAGTAGCAGAAACTCTACACCAGGTCCACACAACAGGCATGGGACACAAGACACTTGTGTATGTATTTCTAGGGCTCTTCCTCAAGCCTGGACAGAACCAATACATGCATCTGTATAAAAAAAAATTAAACAGAATAATTCAGTTCTGAAACTTTCAGTCTTTAAATTTCCCTCAGCTTCAAAAGATCAAAGGCGTTTTGGTTTAAATTTCCATTTAAATTTCTGCTTGTGTCACACCACTTCATTGTCGCCATCATGGTCATGTGACGTGTGATGTAAAGATGTTTTTATTTCCTGTTACGTTCTTGGCCCTGCATTTTTAGATGGGAAAACAATGGCTTTTGTTTGTTTCAGTAAAACTATTTGGAAGTAATATTATCATGTACCTCTTTGTCGCAGTGTCTATGTTTGTCAGTGTCTGTTGAAGCACACTACTTGCCGTTATCTCTCCTTAGGTTAGCATGCTAACTCTGTCTTATAGCAGTTCACAGAGGCAAATCCAAGTCTTTGGTACATATTTTTTTTATTTTCAAAGACAAATTGTTCCATTTTTTGGCTCTCTGCATTCCCATGAGCTTATCATCCTCCTCTGCCCCTCCATCTCTCTTGCGTTCCTCTTTTCAAGTGCTCTGACAGTTGACGGTCATTTTTTCTTTCTCTTTGAAACAGATTCCCTCTCAGTGTAGTTGCAGATAGTGCGCTCTCTTTCTGCACGTAAATCTTTGCTCTATCAATTATTTAAAAGAATCCATTTAGCAGTAGTGAATAGTGTTCTTCAGATTAGCCTTCATTATGAATGCAGTATGCAAATACACCTTATAGCCTTATTGTCGGCCCGCTTTCAATGCTAAGTGACCTTCCTGCCCAGTCTGCTTTGTAATGCAAAGTGAGTTCCAGGAAAGGGCCATTTCGGAAGTCAGAGCAACAAGTTTAGCTGAAAAAAAATGCAGAGGATGACCATCAGGGGAAATGTCAAGAGATAAAAATTCTACGCTTATTGAAAATATAACATGCTACTTATTTTGGGGAGAAAACTGTTTGCAAAAAAAAAGAAGAAAGTAATTCACAAAAACAATGGATTTAAAAAAATATATATTACTATATATTACTATACTATATATATTAATATATTATTAAAATATTATGTTTAATACACATAAAAAATATTAAATTTATAATGATACAACATGTGTTGCTTCTGGTTTCTATTTTTTTTAAATGTATTCAAACCTCCCAGAGCAATAGTCTGCATGGAAAAATTGAGTTATTAATTAAATTACTTGTGTTACCACTACCAACCTGAGAGGGCGCTAATTACTTTAAGTTTGCTAGAAATTATAAAATGTGAAGTCTCTAGAAAGCAAGCGTTTGCAGCTAGTCAGTCTTACAGCTAGTTATCCACATGAGCATAGTAATACTACAGGTAGTGCAAGTGCTGCAGAAGTTAAGATGTTAAATTCAACGGGATTATTACAATCAATTCTCACATCAATTTAAATCTGCCTAAAATCTCAAATCTCAAGCAGATTCAGAGAGAGTAATGTTATACTTTGTGTGTCCACTGTCTCCCCACGAGCCAGATGAAGTAGGTGTAGGGTACTGGTAGTTTAAGACCACAGTTTTACACCCACTTAACTTTTATTTTGCTTTTATTTTACTTTTGGCTAATCTAATCGGAGTCTGCGCTAATCTTGAAGCCTTGAAATTTGTATAAAATGTGCTATTTTAATGAGTATATAATACAAAGGCATTCCTAATGTTTTCATAAAGATTTCACTGAGAGCAAAAAGGTTTTTGTTGGTATTTCTCTTTTCTGAGGGATCCATCATCTCTGTTGTTCTACTACTGCTCTTTTTCTTTATACTCATTAGTTACTGTAGGCGCAGGAGGTGTGTGTGTGTGTGCGTGCATGTGTGTGTGTGTTTGCGTGCGTGTGCCTACACGTGTGACAGATATGACTGGTGGCTTGATTCTCACACAAACATCATCCTCGTGTGGGATGTCCAGTGGTGATGGATGACGGGGAACACTGGTGCTTCTGTATCCCGATAATCCTAGTGCACTCAGCCTCCAGTGTGGCTTTATCAAACATAAACAAAGCCAACACACAGCCACACACATCACAGGAAAGAAGGTCACTGTGTCTATTAAATCCAGCGTGCTTCTGAGCCCTGGAGCAGACAATATATAGAATAGAAGGCCAAAGAGTTTGAACAAGATTGAAGAGAAGGGTTTTCATTTGGGAGGGGACATATAGTTATCCTTTTGGGTCCTTTTTCTACCTCATAGCCACTGCAGTCGTTTTTTAGAACCATAGTGAAATGAGTACAAACAAGATGTAGCTCAGTTAATATCAGGCATCTGCCAAGCCTTAAAGGGGGAACACCCATTTACTATTAAAACTTTGAAAGCAATTACAATTGAATGTTTTTAAATAAACTAATATAACACATTTATTTTAAATACTGGAACACATTCTAAATCTTGAAATGGATTAAACTGCAATCAACTGGTGACCTGTCCAGGGTGTAGTGTACCCCCGCGTCTCCCAAAAAGGGAATATGCTGGTTGAAAAATGAATGAATGAATGAATAAAATGGACTAAAGAAACTGTAAAAAAAAAATTTAATGCAAAGAAATGTGGTTATGGAACATTTGCTGGTGTGCTGTTGTTGGTCCTTCGGTTGGTCAGTTAGAATAGAAAAGAAATGAATAACTACTCCCTGTGTACTCTCAATGGTTGGTGTTTGTTTCCTTTGTTGTTTGCCTGGGTCTGTGGTTGGTTGAATAGATTAGTTTTGTTAGTAGGTTTGTTGGTTGATCGGCTCAGTGTTCAGTGGTTGAATTAAGTAGAAGTTAGGGTTTCCTTGAGGAACTCAGAATCAGATGGTGTATGCGTTTCCAATTGCTAGGGTGTCCAGCCTCTAGCTGTGTCTCAAGTTGGTTCAGTGGTTGGTTAAATCATTGATTGGTTCAGTGTTTGATTCGGTGGTTGGTTCGATCATTGATTGCTTCAGTGGTTGGAAAGTTGGTTCAGTAGTATAATCAGTGGTTGGTTGGTTTAATCGTTAGATGTTTAGTTTAGTTTTGGTTGCTCCAGCGGTCCTTCAGTGGTTGGTTGTTTCAGTTGTTGGCTAGTTCAGGTCTTTGTTCAGTGGTTGTTCGGTTCAGTGGTTAAATATTTGGTTTTGTGGTTGGTTGCTTCAGTGGTCGGTTCAGTGATTGGTTGTTTCAGTTGTTATTGGCGGTCGGGTGATTGTTTTAGTGACTAGTTGGTAGAATGGCTGGCTTATTGAACATTTGAATGATTTGAGTGGTTATTTGTTCAATAGCTGATTGCTTGGTTGGTTGGCTGGTTTGATAAAATAATGGTTTGGCTGGGTAATTGTTTGTTTGTTTGTTTGGTTGGTTGTTTGGTTGGTTGGTTGGTTGGTTGGTTGGTTGGTTGGTTGGTTGGTTGGAAATGAGTAGAATTATAAAGCAAAAAAAAAGAACTATATTGAAAAACGTTACAATTACTATTATATTGAACTGAATTATGCAGATATTACAGCATAATATAATTTCATATTTAAGCATAATATAATTTCAGAGGCTTCATACAACCCTTAATGTCCTTTGGTACACACACTTGGCCTCTCATAAATCATGCATATGAATAATCCCATGTAAATGCTGACCCAGCACTTCTGAGGCAATTTCATAAACTCACTCCTGACCTCACAGCCTAATTATCTTTATTTCCATTACTCAGAGCTATTTCTGAGTGAGTAAGTGAGTGAGTGAGTCAGTTAGTTATAAAGCATCTTTATAATTTTGTGTACAGTAGGTCTGTGGGAGTGGCTAATGTTATGTGTGTTGCTGTAGGAAAGTGAGATGGGTTCATGGTTTATCTCTGCTTGCTAATGGATGTTCATTAACTTGAATATGCTTGTGTAGTAACCCCAACACAAACCAATGGGAACTGTGTAGTATAATCCAGAGTCTTAAATCTTTAAATGTTGGTTGAAGGTTTGCTTATTTTTCTCACCTTCAATTTCCACTTTCTATCTTACAAATTTGGCTCTTCTTGGTCCACGAACCCTCCTTGACCAGCAAAATACCAGTCCATTTGTAAGCAAGTGCGATGTGCAGACAGGATGAAAGACTTGATTTGAGGTGTGTGCCAGAGCTGAATATCCATCAAGAGCACTTCCTGAAGCAGCCTGAGGAAGCTGTAAACCTCCTGTCGCAGTGCTACATGAATCTGTGTGTGTTTGTGCGTGTGTGAAACTAATGCTCCTTTGCTATTTTAGCCTGGAACTGAAGTGCTCGGAACACTTAGCCTGAATCTTTCAAGGCAGGATTGATTTAATTTAGTCTGTGGTGCTTTTCAATCAGACACCAATTCTAGTCCAACAGTTTTTTTTTCCAGGAAATGCTTTCATTTTAGTCCAACACTTCTTGTTTCCTCAAGAGTCTAGAATTGCCCCCACTTGCATTATATCTGCTTCTGTCTAACAAATGGCTAGCAGTGTCTTTTTTCTATTAAAATATGGCTCATTTGGTAGACATATTAGATTATCCGACCTTAATTTCTCTACAAAGTGCCTGACTACATTAGGGCGATATTTAGTTAAAGCTAGTCACATTTATGTTGTTTAGGTGGTCTCCAAGGGAAAATAGAGCATCCCTTAGATGCTGTTTAATGCCATATGATGAAAATAACCCTTTGAAGGTTTTTTTGAACATAAATGTGTGTAAATGATATGTATAAACCTGTTGCCACAGATGCATTTTTGGTAATTTGGGGGCTGTTCTAACTTAGAAAACAAAAAAAAAATGTACTACTTCCGAGTTCAGAAGGACCTCTCAGCTTCCGCTGTAAGCATGGAAGTTGTGATGGAACCCCAGTAGAGCAACTCTCTCTGAGAAGGCACCCTAAAGTTTCTTCCCGTGAAAACTATTATTTCTAGTAGGACTGGGCAAAAGGACCCAATAAAAATTAAGATTTACAATTTCAATTGTTTTTCACCCTTTTCAAGTCGAAACTGGTGGAAGTTGAGCTGCGCGTATTCTACGGAAACAGTGTTTACATATTACGCTTAAGATAAAAAAAAAAAAAAAATTCTCAAAAATATACTTTTTTTATTATAAATGATGTAAATTGTGTTCTTTAACCTGAAACTTAACTTGTAAAATTCAGGGGAGGCCTAATTTCACATCCATCCTGAAAATGAACAAAATCAGAAAATAAATTCAGCGTACAATACAGTGTGACTTTTAGTTGTTTTTTTTTTAAACAGTTGAGCTATAGCTACAATGCAACTAACATATCTCTTCTTTCTTTCAAACTGGAAAAAAGTGAAAAACCAGCAATGTATCAAATACCAATTAGCCCCTTTGTATCTTTTTTGCAGGAATACACCATTGACGTGTTCTTTCGGCAGAGCTGGAAGGACGAGCGGCTGAGGTTTGAGGGCCCCATGAATATTTTGCGTTTGAACAACCTGATGGCCAGCAAGATCTGGACCCCTGACACTTTCTTTCACAACGGGAAGAAATCTGTGGCGCACAACATGACCATGCCCAACAAGCTGCTGCGGATCCAAGATGACGGCACCCTGCTGTACACCATGAGGTAAGTGATGTGCTATTACCACTAGGTGCTTTTTAGTTTAGGGCTTTTGGAGATTGAAGAAGCATTCTTTAGAATTTTTGTCCTTATATTTCTGCAAAAAAAAAAAAAGTGCCTTCTCTGAATCAGAAGTTGGCCAGTCCACTCAAAAGTTAGTGTGATTAACTGTCAAAATCTCAGATGAGGTCTGATCAATAGAAATGCTAACTTCAATTAAAGCAACCACAGCTAAATATTTAGTTAAAAATTTAAATAATTAAATTAAACTGTGTGCTCAACTAAAATGTGTTCAGCTTTTCAACTTTTCGTTTTAAACTTTTTTTTTTTTGCAGTGTTAGTAGAAGGTTGCTCCACAGGCTCTTTCTTCAAAATGCTTCACTTTCAGTCACTTTTAAAGAATTCTCCCAATAAATTTGGCTCCTTTTCTGAACACACAACTGGATTGGAACGGTTGTAAATAGCTATTAAGCTGTGATACATTCATTCACAATACAAATGCACGTTCTTCTCCATTGATTCATTATACACAAATAAAATGAACTTTCCAGTTACAACAGTTAATGTCATGGGTCAATATTTCAATTGCTGACAAGTATCAGTGACCTTAGAGTTAGAAAAGAAAATGCAATGCTTTATTTGATTCAATAAATAGAATAATGTGATGCAAAGCTGTCATGTGCAAATGATAAAGAGAAAGTAACTGGAGTCCTTAAAAAAGGTTTATTGAATATAAAAAAAATAACAGAAAGATCCCACTTGGGTGAAAACCTAACCAACTGAACTTGAACACAGGAACATCAACGAACTCTTGAACATAACACAAAACCACTCTTGAGATAATGATATGAACTCTCTGATAAGCAACCTCAAGCCACTAGTCAGTAATTAGCAGTTACATTCACTTGGCTTCATGTGGGAGATCAAGAGATTACCGCCTGCTAAAAATCACTTCTCTACCACTGATGTCATTAAAAGAGAATGTCCTTTGTGTTCAGCAGAAAAAAAGATGCTTGTTGACTTATCGACAAGTTTCTACTGACTGCTTCAACATGTACTAGCTTCCTTTTAAACAGGACTTCTAATGCTTCCACTTGAGCAAAGGAGGCTCGCGTTCTCCAGTGCCATCTCTTCCTCAAATGCGACCATCGATCTTCTTAATTACCTTCGTATGAAACAGGAAGAACAAAAGCTGTCATATATTTTCATGCGACATGTACACAAGATCCAAACAACATGGCTTTCATAATGACTCGCCTCAGTTCATCCTGACAGCGCTCCAGAATGCATCATGACAATCTCTACCGGAGCCTCTCAATTTTCTTTTCTTTTTTTCCACATCTAAATAGCTCTCTCACTCAAAGCTCTTCCTGTGAGCACAAAACGCTCCATGCTGCTGCCAAATCAATGAGAGTCTGACTTAGCCATGACGGTGCTGGAAGAAACAGAGGAGCCGAGAGCAAGAAGAAATGAGCTTACTTTTATAGAAATGCATAGATTCTCTTAAAATCTTGAGAACGCTTCCTGAAACAAGAACATCCCTGAGGTTTTCTGTTCTCTTCATGTTCTAGAAGGAGTGTCTTTGGGTATCTAAAGTTTGCTAAATACTGAATACTCTCTGGATTGATCAGATCAGATCAATCACACTCACAACAATGGGCATCTCCGGCACTGCCTTGGACTGGCTTAAGTCCAGATCCCTCAGAGTCGGCTGGAGGGACGAAGTTTCCAAGTCATAGCAGCTTCTCACAGGAGTTCCACAGGGTTCAGTTCTTGGTCCTCTGCTCTTTTCAGCTACATCACCTTCCTTCACTCCCATTTACAGACATGACTTCTCCTACCACTGTTATGCCAACGACACGCAACTCCAACAGTCTTTAAATTCATATAACTCTACTGTTACAACTCGAATAACACACTGTCTGAACAACAGTTCCACATGGATGAAGCACCATCATTTACGACTCAACATGGTTAAGACAGAACTGCTGGTTATCCCTTCCAACCACACTATCCAGCATATCTTATAGAGCTTATAGAACCTTCATAAACTGCTTGAGCATGTAGATTTGCTCTGTTTAACATCACAAAGATCAGACACGTCTAATTAGAGTTGTGGGAAAACATTTTACTGGTTATTTAACATTAATTTTAAAATGAAAGCTGCATTAAAAGTAAACCTGCATTATTTTGAACATTGTTTTAAAGTAAGGGGAGACGATTTCTTTGAAACAGTATTTAATTTTGCATTTAACAAAACAACCCAAGTGTATCTGATAGCAGAATGCAGTAATAAGGGTTTGTGCAGAGGGGCTGTCGTGTAGCGTCAAAAGCGTGTTATTTATTTAGGCATTAATCTTAGTTTTAATAACCCCCTCAACGTGCCTTCAAGAATATTGGTCCCCTCCCTCTTGTTGGCTCAACTCCATCAGTGGGTGGGACATATGCTCAAGTAGAGATGTGATTAATGCTGTAAAATAGTCAGATGTGAGCTGCTGTGAGCAGTTATACCACCACACTGTATTTGAAACACAGTTTAAAGGTTTGAAAATTCCAAAGTGTTTTAATATACAGCACCACCATAAGTTGAAATATCAGTGTGAGAGTTTGCTGCAAATAACCCTCATGAACCATTGTAGTAATATCCAGTAATATACTAATCCCAACTGCTCTGCAAAAGCAGTTACCTTTGCAACCCGACCTCCGTTTATGAACGCTTTGAAAGTAGTTGTTTTTGACAAGAAAACATTTAAATAACTGCTCTTGCTTTGTTTGTGGATTTCTATGTTAGGTTGACTGTGCATGCTGAGTGTCCAATGCATCTTGAAGACTTCCCCATGGACTTCCACTCATGTCCGCTCAAATTCGGCAGCTGTGAGTAGCATCTGGATCCATTCACCAACGCTTCACGAGTGATTGATTTAAACATTAAAAAGTGTCTACTGCAACATTTTAACTGAAATCTTATCAACAGATGCTTACACGACAACTGAAGTGACGTACACATGGACGAAGAACGCGTCCAATTCTGTGGTGGTGGAAGAAGAAAGTTCTAGATTGAACCAGTATGACCTGCTGGGACAGACTGTAGGGAATGAAACCATTCGATCCAGTACTGGTGAGTCCTAATCTGGGGTCGTAATGTAGACTTTGCTTGAGACCCCCAAATCATTCACCAATATTGTGCATTCTCAATTTTGACTTTCACCATTACATTGACTCATCTCAACAATAGATCACGAAATGTACATATCATTATTACATATTTTCAAACATTTAACATTGCGCTAAAATAGCTGCTTTTAGCTACATTCAAGGCACATGAAAACGATAAGAAATTAAGTACAAAGAACAAAGGGGAATGTTGGCTGAAAATTATTTCATATAAAACCAGAACTGAACATAAATTTTGATAATACGTAGATTAGTCACTGGAAGTCTTTGTTTCATTAGAGGCCGTCAAGCCCACATTGGCTCTGTCCAGCTAAATCTGCTAAGTGCTTTAATAAGATCCCCAGGCAAGACTCAACAAACCCTGTCTGCCACTTCTTCGGGTCCTCTCACACTGTCGTGCACTCTCAGTCATTGGGACATCTTTGGGTTGCTGGGACACGTTGGCTTTAGTTGCTCTGTAAAATAAAACATCATCTAGTTTGTGTCATGCTGTGGCTAGAATATTTACAAGGTATTGCACTTCAGTTGAGTACAGAGAAACTAGATTGGCTGCACCACTGCAGTCCCAAAAGAAACACTTTAAGTCAGGTTCACAACATTACCCAACAAATGGAAGAACATGCTCACAGCTTGGCTGAAATTAATTATTGATCGTAAGGACAGTCTGGGTTTTATTCTCACAAAACAGTAGTATTGCGCCTTAAGGTATCTTTACAAATTAAATGGAGTAAATAAAGGTATGGGTTCAGTTCCTCCACCACCCAGGCTTGCCTCTACAATTTCAGCATCACCCCATTTTCCAATCATTGAAATATTACGAGGGACAAGCTCAGCTCTCTCAATACTGAATGACAAAGGTCACAATTCATCGACTGGCCATTTAAGGTTGCTCCAAAAAGAAAGTTTGGCCATTTGGTACTTAGAAACTGTCGAAGTGCCACAAAGGTTTAAACTCTGGTACAAACAAAAAGTTTTAGTCTCTTTAGTCAAAAACAATAGTCCCCAGGGTTTCTTTGGTTTAATGTGGCTTAGTCCGTAGAGCATTGGTTCACACACCAACTGACCATATGTAATTTATGTATTCATTCTCTAAATATAACTTGCTTTAAATAAAAGCGTCCGCTAAATGTTCACAGTGCATGAATCACAGGAGCACCAATACTCAGCTTTCCCAGTTACCACTGCAGCAACAGTGATCTCTGCAGATTTCCTAATTGCCACTCTTTATATCTGGGTCTTTATTTACATGGTCACAGCCCACTCCTCCCTACAATACTTGCCTCCTTCCTGAAAAAATAACTGCTGATTTGAAGGTTACCAACTAGCCTGCTTCACCCTCCTAAATTTCTGACTCTGTTCATGTTCCTGGTTCCACTGAGGATTTGCTACCATTCCTGTCCAACCTGGATAAATCAAAAACCCTGTTTATATGAGTTTTCCAAGTTATTTCACCCTATGTGAATAAACTATTGTATATTATTGTTTAGGTCTGCCTTGCAGTGTGAAACATCTCTGCCTTTTCAACGTCGTACCCTTTTGCTTATTTTTTATTGATGCGTGGTTACAATCTGTCAATATGTAGACTGCTGGCTACATTTACTTCTAGCCTTGAAATCTGTCTTTAGGAATCTACGGGTGATTATAAAAGCCCTTCTTCACCATCTATAGTTATATCCAAGGTGTGTTTACTCCCATGGTTCCAAGAGGTTCTCTCAAATCATTCCAACTTCCTTATTAGACCAGCCACTACAGACTACACCTTCCATGGAGTAGTTCTCAATATGTTATATACTTCAGGGATATAGAAGTGGTGCACAAAAAAAAGCTTGGACAGGTGTATTATTATATGCAGATAAAATGTAAAAAATAGCAATTATTTGTGCATGTGCAAAAACATGCAAACCAAATAGCAAAGCTATAATCATATCACTGACCCTGACTGCGAATAATAAGCAGGTAAGAGTAATTACTTTGGCTAAATTGTTTTTCCTAAGCCTGTTTGCTTTCTTTCCGATTTGCATGTTTTCATAAAAAAAATCTGTAGAAATTAACTACACAATACTAGCTTCACCCAAAAATACATCACCCTAGCAACCAAACAGTAATATTTAATAACATAAACTACGATTACTACTGCATGAACCCACATCTTACACAGTAAAATCCTATGAGTTAAATTAACTCTAGTCAGAGTGCATTTGGTCCACTCTATATAGAGTTAAACCGACTCTGAGAAAGAGTTATTTAATTATCTTTTTTCTTAATTTTTTTCCAAATCTGCACAGGATAATGCAAAATGAAAAATTAACTGTTCAGAGAAAGACCAAATGCACTCTGAAGAGAGTTAAAAACGAGAATGTCTGATGAGCATTTATGATTAGCAAGCCTCTAGAAGCATAATACAAAAACAAAAGGTACACTACTAAAAGATGGAATTTTCAGTCACAGATTTGGAAAAATGTAAGAAATAAACTCATTTAAATAACTCTTCTTCAGAGTGGGGTTAACTCTGTATAGTATGGGACCAAAACTCTAGTATAGTTCATTTAACTCTAACTGGATGTTTCTGTGTAGTGCAAGTTTCCACTTGAAAATCAATGCAGTAAAGAAAGATACTCTAATCATGTCAAAATACCTCTGAACAGTTTTGGATTGCAGAGAGAGGAGAGAGTGGGACATAACATTTTTATGATAATTATTATTTCAAACTCCCATGATTGAATTCCCATCCTGGGTGCAGAATGACTTTGTTTGCTGTGTCCTGCAGGATTTGTTTCTTCTGGTCAGCTCGATTAGTTAAGCACTGTTTACATCACCCGTAGCAAAGGGATTTTCTCACACTGGGACCGAGAACTCAATACAAATTCATTTGTACGTAAAATACACAATGATGAGCCCTTTCGTGTTTCATCATGGGGCTCCTGCTAGTACCCTTTACATGGTGGTAGATTAATCATTCATCACAACACAGTACAAACACTCCATCTAGTTTGTGGAAAATTGGGTCATCTGCCACACTCGAGTGTGCGCTACATTTTACACACTTGAGCATTCACACATTCGGAAGGATTTTTTTTTTTTAAATGTCATTCTTAGTTGATGCAAAGGGCCGGGAAACCACTCAAAGGGAATCTCCTTCAGGGTTGTGTATCACTGGGTGCTGTGGTGTTTGGGTGCATTCTCATTGATTAATTGACTCTTAAACATGATTCAGGGATGCATGACCCCCTTGAGTTAAGAGTGCTTATCTGTGGTAGAGCACTGGAAACACTCAGTGTCTTTGAATCTTATTTTAGTTCACTCTTTTTAGTTACACTATAATTACTATGTTTGGGGGTTTTTTCTCACTGTGGACACTTTATGCTAAATGTTTACATTTTTAACTCTACTGATTTTGAGAAAAATGCATTTCATAACACACAGGGAAAAAAAATACAGATTTCTTTTGTTTAATCTGGCATGAAATATTAGTTTCATCATAAAATCTTCACTCTGTGACTGGTGTCAGCCCATTCCTGTCCATCATGAGGCTCACACGCTGAGATCTGTGTGATTTTATGAGATCATTACCAATCCACAGCCGTGGTTTCATTCCCGGATTAGAAACAGAGCATACGAGAGAAAGAATGGGGAAAGATCAGACAAAGCTGCTTGCTGTCAAGTTGAGAGATCTGGATCACCATGGTGATGATCAGTATCATGGTTGCTGTGGGAGAAACAATATGCTTAGGAGTTTTAGCACATCAGATCTGTCATCTTCTGCAAAAAAAAGTAAAACATGTTGTACCCTTTGGAGGCTGTAATGACACTGTCCCCCAGATGGCCCCTGAACTTTTATTGCTACGTCACACCCCTCATCAAAGTCTCTAAAGAGTAAATGGTCTCAGTGGGGCATTTTCTTTGTTTCAGGAATGAAGGTATATTAAGAACAGCAGTGTTTCTTCTCATTAGCATTTTTTCAGACAGTTTCGGTCAAATATATTGTGTGTGGCATGGTATTATCATTCAGCAAACAAGGAACACACTTTTTTTCAAAGTGTGACATCTAGTGGTGAAAGGTTGCATATTGTGCCTTAGGAACCTCCGTTATTCTATTCTATTCCACTTGCTTGGTTAGTTCTTGCAAGTTCTACTCTGCTCATGTTCCAAACCTGACATGTACTGAGTCTGTTATAACATTAAAAACTAACTATTATTTAAATCATATTAAACAAACCCCTTTTCCCCAAAATGCCTAAATCCATGACCTGTTTCCCCCAAAATGCCTCAATTACATTACATCAGAATAAAGTATTTTTTTAATTAACTATTAAGTATTTTCTATATGTCTTATTATTTTTACTACTTTACAGTTTGGTCTAATAAATTACATTTAAAGCTGTTTTTTGTGACAACACTTGCTATCATTTTTTGTACAACACCTGCTTCTTTTTTTTTTACAAATAATGTTTCATTAAGTTACACAATAATTACATACAACTCTGAGTAATATGTATTGTTTTTTTTTTAATGAAAGCACCTAAAAACAGTTTTTGTGTTTAATGCTGAAAATCTAAATTGTTGAGGCAAAATTAAAGTTTACAAGTCCCCCCAAAAAGCAAAGACAAGGTGTAAACGATGCTAAAATTGTCCGAGCTTTTTTGTTTCACTTTTTTTTTCATTGTGTTTTTTTGTGAGAAAAATACTAGTTATCTCAAAGGTATTGTAATTCCAAGGGTTATCCCTTCCTTTCGTCACCAGATGGCACATATGGCACCGATTTAGGGCCTGTTAAATGAAACTGAAAGGCAATCTCATATTTTTATTTGAATTACTTTGCAAATTATGCGTCATAATCCAAAAATATCAAAACGAATAACCTTTTAGAAACCTAAACATAAATAAAATTAAAATTAAACAATAGCTGAGTTGCGTCCTTCCTGCTCACTTAAAAATGTTTTTATATGGGCTCATAATTTTATTCTGGCCATAAAAGTGATTAATTTTACATCAGAAAAAAGACCAAATATGGTGTGTTTACAGACAGGCGACCATCATTATTGTTTGTTTGTCAGAAAACTGCACCATTGAAAAGATATGTTGTGTTCAGATGAAAACAACTGCTGGAATTTGTCATCTTATGGAAAAAAAAAATAGTAAACAGAGTATTAATAAACATCAGAAGTCACATTTTTGCCAAATAAAACAAGGATAGAAATTGGAATCCTAACATGGAGCTTATTTTGGCAGTTATTAAAGCATTCGGATGTCTGGCCTTCACACCATAGTGTGCTACCAATAACCTTCTTGGTGACTATGTTCTGTTTAGTTCTGGTCTTGTTACACACCGTTGTAAAGGTCAATGAAATTTCATGAGTTGAGAGGTTTTGTAAAGCCCTAGACCAAGGGAGACAGTTATTTTGCATTTTTCCATTAGAGTTTAAACTCAACTGCTGTCACTTCTCACCAAGCTACTGCCTTGTGTAAATCAATTCTGATCAATCTTAATCCAGACCTTATTGGGGTGCTCATTGGTCTTGGGCGTGATGAAGATTTTGGAATCTAAGTAATTGCTTCGGCAATTGGGTCTATGTTTGGTTCTATTGTCTTTTCTATTTATCGTAAAACTGCTCAAATAATTTATATTTAATTTGATTGTATTTTTCCTCTCCCTTCTGCTTGAGGTGAGTGAGAATTAATAGACTTGTGTGAGAGTCACTCCTGGGCTTTTGTTTTGGATTTTGATGCTCTTTCACAAAGTGCAGCCTGTGTGGAGTCAACTGGATGACAGCTGACGAGGGCTTGGAGCGCTTCTATGTCTGTGTGCTGGAATCCCTCCCGTGACCTCATGTGAACGATCCTTATCTTCACGCCCACATTAACATGTCCATGGTGCACAGACCAGACTCACACTCTCACTCTTTGCTCTCCTCAACATGACTGAAATGCAACTTAATGAGAGCTTGATTTGGATCTTCACACAAATGGACCATGACCTACTCCAGTTTGATTATTAGATACAGACCCAAGCTCATTGCGTACCCTAAATCATTATAGAATTCTGCCCATCATTGATATATGGTATGATTGTGAATTCCCCATCTGTTATTTAATTTCTATAATTTCATAATTATTGCATATTTTCATTGCTTTTCTTATATTTACTGTAACATATTAAAACAATGTTTTACATTCTGGTTAATAATTCTACCACAACAGAATCAATTATAACATGTTTTTACTTATACTAACATTACTACCACAAGTACCACTTCTACTACTACTACCATGACTATATGGTATGACTATTCGTAATGCATACATGGCCGCTGATATCATAGTGGTGGTGGTGGTAGTAGTGGTAGTATCTTGGGGGTTGTAATAGTAGTATTAATAGTGGTGCTGGAGATAATAGTATCATTGGTAGTTGGCTTAGTTGATGTAGTGGTAGCAATAACTATGGTAATGGTGTTGGTATTAGCAGTATTGATGGTGGTAGATGCAGTTGTGGTTGTGGTGGTAGATTTAATATTGGTGGTGGTGGTTGGTGCTGGGGGTGGTGGTGGTGGTAGTAGTAGTAGTAGAACTAGTTGCATTTGTAATAATAGTCTTGGTATTGGTATTAACAGTGATAGCTGTGGTAGTGATAATGTTTTGGGTGGTAGTAGTATTCATGATGGTGGGGTTTGTAGGAGTAAACTTGTGGGTTTTTTGTAGGGGTGGTGATAGTAGTATTGATAGGGGTAGAGGTAGTAAACGTAGAAATAGTTGTGGTAGTAATTGTGTTGGTGTAGTGGTACTGGTAGTAGGGTGGTTGTAGTACAAGTGAGGTTGGTAGCGATCTTAGTAGTAGAATAGAATCATCCGCACATTTAAATATTGAACACTGTTTACGTTAATTTATTTAGTCGTTCAGTGTTCAGAGTTACTTTCATGAGATTTCTGTCCAAATATAAATAGGGCTATAGAACTCTTCTGTTCTCCAATATTACCCTTCTTTTTCTAACGATGATCATTTCATGTACCATACCCCCCTGAACTCACTTTCTTTTGGCTCCCTCTCCCTGTGCACATTTACATTTCCGCCTGCTGTTGATTTAATAAGAGCTTCATGAGTGTTGATTGTGCCTCTTGCTGCCCCATGCTAAGCATACAGCATTTGCGAACAGAGCAACCTCAATAGGTTCTGAAAATTTCCTCAAATGAGATTATAGAATGCCAAAAATCATCGTCTGCAGAAAGGATGAAGAGGAGATCCCCGAATGCCAGGCAACACCAGCACGGCTTCCTCTAAAGCCATCCAAAGACACCAGAGAGATTTCTCTTTTCTTGTTGCTATGGGCAACCTATGTCATCCTCCATGGCTGGGTATCTGCCTTGCCTCGCTCTCTATTTATCTGTCTCCCAGGCCAAGATTCTGGGTTGTTCCTGGCAGCTCGCCATGTCTCTGTGAACGCACGGATAATACAGTGTTGATAATGAGGTTAAAACTCTCATGATGATGACGGGGAGGCTTTTTTTTTGTCATTTTATGGATTTGGAGCAACCTGCTCTTTTCATCCAGGGTTCTGTGAGATAAGGTGCTATTGTGGCTTCCCTGCTTCAATTATATTTCCATTTTATGATCATCCAGAATATTGTGTAGGTCTTTCATAATCAGCTCTTTGATCTTATTTGCTATGATGAGATCTGCTTCTGCACCTGCCTTCATTTGAATATTCTCCAAATCTCATAATACACTGTTATTATTATATGTTTAAGATGGAAGAATGAACGTATTGATGCATCATTGATAGTTTTATTTTATTTTTAAAGCTGTAAAAATAACTTAAAGTAAATGAAGCAATGTTTAAAATACAATTTGGCAACAAAAGAAACACACCTCTCAATAAAAGAGGTGACCACAAATTTGAATGGAATGATATTTTTTGTGTATTCTTAACGTGTCATTTTTGGTTTAATTTCAATATCTATTACAATTCCGTGTTCCGTGTTATACTTTTTTTTATTTGACTATTTGAATTAATTTTATTGCGTCAGTTCTTCTTCCCAAACATCTTATTTTCTTCAGGGACTTCTTTTTTTATATCTAAAATAATACTACTACATCAAAAATGTGTTTCAAACCATCCACTTCTTCTTAGTCTGTAACTTCTTCTTTCTCCCTCTTTTTTTGTCAGAAATTTTTTTTTTCTTTAATTTTTCAAACTTCATACTTTTCATAAGATACTTCTTTTCCTCCATTTTGTTTTTCATAAGCTACTTTTTCATTTTTCTCCCAGATCTTGAACTTTTTAAACCCTGTTTCTTTACTTATAGTTTCGTTACTTATAGTGATTTTATTGTCTCCCCCAGGTGAGTACACCGTGATGACAGCCCACTTCCACTTGAAGAGGAAGATTGGCTATTTTGTGATCCAGACATACCTGCCCTGCATCATGACCGTAATCCTGTCTCAGGTTTCCTTCTGGCTCAACAGAGAGTCTGTTCCTGCCCGCACTGTTTTTGGCAAGTGTCATCTTATAACTTGAAAATGTTAAATTGTTTAAATGTTGACCATGTATTAAGTACATTTCTTACAGATTGGTAAACACAGCAGATATTCAGGAGCTTAGCTCTGGGCACTCCAACAGAAAGGGTCCGTTCTGGGCAGAGGGATTAATGTTAAGGAACATGCTAAGCCCAATTTGTGCTATTACTTCTATTAAAAACGCGACAGCATATTCTTTCAAATCTCTCTATTTAAAGATTTATTCTAAAATAAGTGATTATATATTACTAAAAAAAATTGTTTATTATATATAAACTTTTATTTATTTATTTATTTTTTTTTTTTCAAAAGTAAGTTTGAGTTGAAAACGTTGTATAATTCCTCTTGTAAAAAGTTTTCAACTCAAACAGTCTTTGGTAATCTCTGATTTTGTGACAGAAAGAAGATTTTATGTCACACTGTTGGCCTCCATCCGACCTGATGCAGACAATTTGCATAATTTAATTTACTGTGACAGATTAATGGAAGTCTAAGGTCACACTGAGCTGAGTGAAGGTTTGATTTCAGATCAAAATGGACATGTCGGTTCTAACAATAGTTATTTATGGACTGTGTGTGTATATAAATATGATTTATGTAAGCTGCTGTGGAAATGAATTCACGATTGTTCACAGAACAGATCAAATCTAGTTTCCATAGCTACCCTTTCATTTCTAAGGCTGATATTAAAGAGAAGTTGAAAGTAGTTTTGTCTATCTTTAGAAAGTAGAACACGCAGAAAAAGAGAAATTTTCTTCTCTAAAGAAAAAATACAAGGTTGTATTTCTGATTCATAAGCATTTTATTGGATGCATTATTCTACAGAGAGAACAATAACACATGTACATAAATAAACAAAACTCATATCTGCTTTGACTCATCTGACTGCTTTGAAAAGGTCTGAGACCACTATTGACTAACTACGATATTAAGAGAAGATAGCTCACCATGGAAACCAAACTCAGAAAAGCACAGAGATTGTCTAGGGCAGTTGATGATAAGTTTCAATTAAGCTTTTCAAAAAAAAAAAGAGAGGTGTAAGTCAGACTAATATATTGAATAAAGTAATTGTGTTGGGCGCAGACTAAGTCCAATAGTCAATGAATAAAAGTCAGAGCCATAGAGCAAGCAGAGGTAATTGTAGTGATGTAAGTCAAGAACTTACACCAAGTTCTGGACAAAGTCACAGACAAGACCAGGCAGAATCGAGGTTAGAAATCAGGTGAGGCCAAAGACTGTAGAGAACACAGCCGAGAACACAGACTATTGAGACCAATTCATGGACAAGACCAGGCAGTGTCGAGGTTAGGACACAGGTCGAACTGAAAACTATCAAGACCAAGGCACAGCCGAGAACAGAGAGAACCGAAACCCAGCCACAACAAAGAGAGAAGACCATCAAGACACAGTTGAGGCTGGAGAGTTCCAAGTACTGCTGGGATTTGACCTATGACCTGACCCTTGCACCCATTACCCTTTTGTCATGCTATGCTTTCACTTAAAATGTATGTCTTGCTTAATCTGGGTGTATTCAAATATTTTGACAAACATTAGAATATCGTTTCATTCTACTCCAATAAAACTGAACCAGGTCTCTGTCAGGAACTCTGTCCTTCACCACGACATTCCCAATGACCTATACGGTTTATTTTGGGCATTATAAACATCCCAGATGTGTATTGTTAGCATGCCCCTGGATCATCACAGAAACCCGAGCTGTTCACAGTAATGAAGCTGAATGACCTTAAAGCCATAAAATGCTGAAGAAAACCTGGGAGTCCTCTGTCCTAGATTTGAGCTTTTAGCGGAGAAGCTAGTCCTTTCTAAGCTTGTCTCTGAGGATTTCCTGAGCTCAGGTATGGGACAGTTCATTTTCCATGGAGAATCCCTGAGCTCTGGGTTGCTAAGCAGGTAACATTGAGGAGATGAGCCTTCCTGGCACTCATGCTGTCTGGCCCTTGTGTTTTTCTCTGTTTCTTTAATCTTGTGTCTCTCTATCCCTGAAGTCTCTCATGCAGCTCTATAGCTCTCTAGGTCTCTTTTCACAATACACTTATCTTTCATGTTTTGGATCTGTGTTTGATGGAGAGCCAGATTTTTCATGTGCAGCATCTGAGATCGCATACTTCAATTTTAAACAACAGGGGTCTTCAAATAAGCAGCATGGGTTTAGAACACTGCTCACAGTGTCATTATTTTGAAAATGTTTGTATTATAACCTTGAATGTTTTGATGTTAACAATTATGCAAAGGTATTCAAATGGTATTAAGCTTATCATTGCCATGGTTTCTGCCACAAATGTTTGGAATACTTTGAATCTGTGTTAAGTAATAACCCAAATGGTATTATCTTCACAAATCCAGTTTATGGCTCCTACACACCAGTCGTTAAACATACTCATAAACAGATATAAACAATTTCTTCTTTCTAAATGTTCCTGGTGTCGACTCGAAATTTAAATCCAGGTCCATACATGGTCACATTTTGTGTGATGTATATTAACACATATGGAAGCATCTTGGCTCATACTTCAGATGTGAAAGCTGATTCAGGATTGTTTGTGAAGTGCACATGCAATTAAACACCAGGCAAAATTAAGCTACATAGAAAACACGTTAACTCTACCCTGAATGATCTTTGGTTTGAACATAGTGGTTAACTCTCAGTTTTCTCTCTCACTCTCTGGATTTTTGTGATCTAAAACTTTTACTTGTTTAAATACAAACACCAGAGATTTAACACAAGTAGATTTTAAAGTAAACTTTTACATTCTTATATTCGTTGATAAATTAATTCAATTTTAAAAGGGGAATTCTTTTTTTGTTGTTGCAATTTTAGAACAACTTTAAAAAAAACTTTAATTCATGTTATTACAAAAATTAAAAAAGAAAAAGTTTTTTAGTCTGGATGCCCTACACCGAACACATTTAATGCAACTGTTTTGCGGGTTTTACAATTTCTTAAAACCAGAGTATAATGTATTCATGTAAAAAACACATCTTTAATTTTATTCAAAACCATTACAATTAATAATCAAATAATTGCATTCCATTTATCAAATATTAGAGAGTGTTGTTGAAAATGTCATTTAAAAATCTGCAAATTAAATAAAAATTGCTTCTTCACCTGGTCACCTTCTGACCTCCTCCATCTCCTATTTTGAACAAGACCCCAGTTGCTAGGCAAAATATGCAAATAATTTCTAAATCATCCAATCAAATCTCTTTGGGAACTGTTCGAAACTGTTCTTGTCTTCTGGCCATTTGCTGCCCTTGTATTCAAGGGACACTCGAAACAGTCACATTCCTTTCCTCTCAGATATTTTTTCCTTCCTTTACCCACTGTGGATTTACTTACCCTCTCAAAAGGGGAATCTGATTATCCAAGATGATGCAGAATGAAAATGTTGGATTGCAGTTAAAATAACAGATGCATATATTCAGAAAGAAGTGTCTTGTTTTACAAATGAGAGCAAATACTACTTCAGACATATGATGTAGAAAGGATATTTTAATAATGTCTAAACTTTAAGAACTTAAAACATTTTTCCTTCGCCAAATATTGAAACCCCTCCCCAAACTGAAGCACATTATGCCAAGTTCTACAGAAGCATCATGACATTTTTACCATTTGGTGTACAGCTTATTAGGGTTTTATGAGGCGTTGAGATATTAAAGTTGAAATAGAGAGAATGGCATTAAAACGGAGCTCAGATGTGCATGAATGCGGTCAAGAGCTGCATAATTGAAATCTCGCTAAAGGCTAAATAGCTCCGGAGTGTTATCTAATGTATAGTTTATTGCGACGCTTGTACATACACTGCTCGGTTGTGTGTTTTCAGTTTGTTGCATTATTAAAGGTTTAAAGAATTAGGTCAAACTAAAATGAAAATGCTGTCTTTTGCTCACCCTCATGTTGTTGGGAACCCATACAAGTTTCTGACAGTAACGTGAGTGCCGTTATGATTCCAGTTTAAATGCCCAAAGTGATTTCTGTAATGGGAACTGGAGCTTTCATTCTCCAAGACTGGCAATGAATGGACAATAAAAGCAGTCTGCATGACTCATGCCTGAGATTCTCTAGTCGTCTGATGTGATGCAATAGCGTTGTGTGAGGAATACATTGGAATTGCGTTGGCGTTTGTGGCAAATCTTGCCACCAGCGACAACTCCTCTTCAAATCTTCAAACACATTCATCTCAAATATGCCGCGTGTGAAAAACACATTGCACCAGTCTTGATTTGACAACACTTATTACGCTGTGACTTGCTTAGAATTATCATTTTTGTTACGAAGGTTTTATAGCTGTTATTTTAAAAAGTTTGCATCTTTTCAGCCTCGTTTCTCCATGTTGTCATTTCTTTATGAGGTTGGATGTCTGCATTTTGTCTGCAGATTTTCTGTCCTCCTCTACTCCGCAAAGCATCCATGCTGTCAAGCTCGTCTCACCTGAGACTCAACACAGAAAAACTTGACGGCAATGGAAATTAATTGGAGACATTTGTTTATGTGCATGGACGCGATCGGAATCCCTGAGCTCTGCGTCTGTCAGGTGAACCTGTCAGTCCAGACCAGCGTCACCCAGGAGCCCTAAACACTGCTATACCTTCAGGAATGCTTTTTATAAAACCATCTGTCCATCCATGTATGATCAACTCACCCCGTATTCCTTATTCAAGCATCGTCTGAATCCAATATTACAATGTTTTCGTTCATGTGAGCTTCAACATACTGATTTCTTCCAAAGCTGCTAATTAACTGAATTAATTTCGTCATTTGAAGATTGGATTCGGGATATAAAGGATATTTTTCAGCTTTACGTAAGTGATAAAACAGTTTCAATGTTGTTTTTAATTTAATGTTGAGTGGTGGTGCAAAAGCTTTCCAAACATAGATCTGGTTCTTTCTGTGTTTCTTTGGTGCATCTAAAACTAGCTTATTATATTCTAAGTACAGTTTATTCCCTTCACTTTAATATAAATAATTTCCTGGATTCAGCCGCCTGTGGGTACACTAAATCTCTGTGACCCTCTAAGACACCTGTGCACCACTCAAACCTTCACACTGTTGGCAAGAACAAAAAACTGAGACCAGAGATAAAACTTTAGACCAAATTTTAACTTCTTGGAATAAAAATCACTGTATTTTGAGGAAGAAGAAGGATTAGCTAAATCTCAAGAACACCACCTTAACGGTGACGCATGGGGGTGGAAGCGTTATGCTTTGAGGATGGTTTTCTGCAAAGGATTGCCTATCCTACCATCATATTCAATCTTATGTTTCATGAGATTTTGGGCAACAACCTCCTCCTGGTTAACCTGGTTATGAACACAGGAATCATCTGAACTCTGGAATTGTTTTCATATTAAATATTAAATGATATTGAAATTTCATTTCCAAAAACTCATACAATGTGTTTTTTGTTCTTGATTCAGTGTCTCCTAGTTGAGTTGTAGCTATGATATTTTTTTTCAAGTGTCAAGTGTCAAAATGTTGGTTATGAGTGTTTTACTGTGATATAAACTTTATAAAATCCAACCTCAAAAATCCCAAAGTTTAAAAACGGAATTAAATTACTAATTGGCTTCATCCAGTAAATGTACATTGTTTCTGATTCTCTTCCTCACAGGAGTAACCACTGTCCTGACGATGACCACTCTGAGCATCAGTGCACGTAACTCTTTGCCAAAAGTCGCCTATGCTACTGCCATGGACTGGTTCATTGCCGTCTGCTATGCTTTTGTCTTCTCGGCCCTGATTGAGTTCGCCACCGTCAACTACTTCACCAAGCGTGGCTGGGCTTGGGACGGCAAGAGCGTGGTCAATGACAAGGTAGTGATCATTAATCTTCTCACAGCATGCTTTGAGTCGTTTGAGTGGGAATGGAGGAATGTATTGCTTTAATTGATGTGGTGACAGTGCAGAAAATTTGTGAGTGATGTGACATCTCCGGGGACACATCAAGTGAATAATGGGAATCTCCAGTCTGGACTAATCTTCAAAGAATGTGCTTCGCATGTGCCTGATGGGAAATCTAACAAGCATCCAATATATCAAAGGTGCATACCAAAGATGCACAACAGAGTAGTAGTTGACTAGACACTACCTGGTTTTTAAATTACTGATTTCCCTCCAGACATGAGGAGGATAAACCAAAAGAAACATGCATGTTTTACATTGTATCAGTTAGTTATCACAAGATTTATTTCATTGTTGTTTTTGACGTGTGCACCATTATATATTTATTTATTTGGCTTGAAGAATCTTTTTAGAGCACCTCACAGAAAGAGTCGTGTGTCTCATTTTTGCTAGCGTGTGTAACAGATTTGAGATGCTGAACAGCTGTAAGCTCTCACTTCATTGTGTCTTTATCTGTAATGTAATTTCTTCGTGGGCAGTTCAGTGACTGGAAAGCTGAGCTGATGGAATCAGTCTCTGTCTAAGACTCACAGCTCTGCATTTCTGCTGCAGTTCAGGAAGAGATAACCACATCTAAAGACATTATGATCTTATACCCTTCACTTTTATCCTGTACACTTGAGCTGGAAAGCTACAGGTCAGGTTACATTGAGAATTCCTTCAGATATAATTAGGACATTCTCATTATTCTGATATACTGTAGGCTCGCCAGGATCAATCGGTAGTTCAGGATGTCTCTACATACAATACTGTGCTAATCATTTATTTTCATGAATGAACAAAATAAAATGAACAATACAAAGAAATCTAAATCAAATTAAACAATTGGTGGGACCACCGTCGGGACCACTTGGTGGGACTGGTGGGTCGATGGTGTTAAGATTCTGCCAGTTCTGAGCTTCTGCTTCAATTGGTAATGGGCCTAAAGTGTCTCATCTCTTGTGTATTTCCTTGGCTGACCTCTACATCTGCGTTCCCAGATGTAGTTCCCAGTCTGCTCTTTGATCTTGTTGATGCCCCATGACTACCTTGTGTCTTGTTGCTTTTCAACCTCACCTTCATAGCAGTTTCATACCTAGTTTTAAGCCAAGGTGCTTTGACTGCTGCCTATCTTTTTCCACCTCTCATCACATCTGCTGCGACTATCTTACTGTAGGAGATTCATTTTATTTCCTCCTTCTATTTAGCACAAGGTCATTGCTTATTCATGAACCTTTCAATCTTTTTTTTACACAAATCATATTCTTTCCACTAAAGGTCAGACGGTCTATCATAAATGACAGCTTGTAACACTGCTATGCTGATATTAAGTGTCTTTCCCCGTTAAAGAAAGACCTTACTTTTTTGTATTTGGTCCTACTGTGAATACGCTCTATAAAACATTCTATAAAAATGTAAAGATTGAAAAATATTGTTCTATTTATTGCTAAAAAGAAATGGAACCCTATAGTTCTGCGAACAGGAACTTACATCACAGCTAGGCTCTAAGTCAGGTTTTGAAGATCTTTCTCCCACTGTCCTGCTTTTGAAAGAGTTACTTGATTCTTTCAGACCTTTCACTTTCCCCTCCTTCTTCCTTTCTTTGTTCTCAATGCAGCATTGTTTTAATGGTAGAAATGCTGCATTTTCTATTTTACGTTATTAACAATATCCTCTCACTTTTCCTTGTCTCCAATATAGCATAACTAGTCTGATATGAAGGTCATTTTGGACTCTTGTATGTTTTTTTTGGTGTTCTGCAGCTGTATTTTTTGGGAAAAAAACTTCAACACTGCATATTACTGAATTGCAATTACTGATTCTTTTTAAAGTCCATAAACCTTTTTTTAGAGAGCTGTAGAGGTATCCTCCAACAGATTTAATTTTGACATAAAAAAAGACCACGTATTTAAGTTCCTTCAAAAAAGTTTCTTCAAAGAGTACCAGGAAATGAAAAAAACGGCTAAAAATAGAACACCCCCTTATTGTTTTTTTTAATGAGATCAAGCATTCGACTAAATTTTGATCAGCATGCAAAAACCTTTAGAAATAAGTTTAAATTGAAGTATATGTGTGGCAGAAGGAATACAGAAAGATACAGAGAAATATTTTTATAGAAAAGATTATAACAAAAATACCTCAAAACCACATTTTTCCAGGAAAACTATGCTACTGTGTTTTAGCAATTCTTTCTATTTCTTAAGAAAACACGAAATATCTTAATGTTCCCGGAGCATCCTCTACAAAATGAACTCATTAGATTGATTTCATCCATGGCCTACACTCAATCCGTTCCCACTACAGCTCAGTGTGGTTGAGAAACATAGGCCTCTCTATTGCATTCCATTATACTGGTTCAAATAACTTTGTGTGTTATCCTGATAACATATGAATTTGTACGGGGTTCAATGAACTAATGGGGTGATAAAATTAAAAGTGTGAAACATATTGTACTTTGGCTCATTTCTTCAGATTTCTTGCGAACCATCCTAATAAATAATATAAGCACAAAATAAGCTCTGTCATGGTTGACTTTGTCATTCATCTCTTTCGTCGATTGCTGCTTGACTCTTTGTGATTAGTGTTCATTAAACATGCGCAGCTAAACAAAGTAATTAAGATGCTCTAAGTTTGCTCAAATAGAACATTGTGTGGTGTGACTTTTTTATGGTGCCTTTCTTTCATTATTATAAGGCATATACACTAACTTTGAGGCATTGTTTTAATACAAAGGATCATTCATATATATATATATATATATATATATATATATATATATATATATATATATATAT
>SRMA01025930.1:46380-176344 GCA_007224835.1 Danionella cerebrum | reverse complement strand
GCCGTACCGAAACGGTTCAATACATACTGTGAACCGTTACACCCCTAATATATATATGTGTGTGTGTGTCATTCCATATTTATTATTTATTACCAGTTTTATCTGGAATGAGTATTTTGTTAGGTAATATCATCAGGGAAACACTTTATTGGTCCAACAGTGTTTAGAACATTTCGTCTGTTATAGTCAGGATTTCAGCAGAAAATATTTCATTGTTTGTGTAATGTTTGTTCAAGATCAGCCAACAGTGATGTCATCATTAATTCAACCTTCAGAGTGCAGGGACAGAGAAGTGTATGTTTGAGTATGAGCTGATTTAAGTGGGAGCTGGAGGTCTGTCTGCCACGTTTAACACACCAGGAATGAGATCCGGGCCTGTGGGCATGTGTGGAGATCCCAGCTGGAGAAACAGACTGAGCGCTCACCGCACTGGCATCAAAAACCTGCGCCTGTCAGTTCTGCTTCACTGCTGCGTCATCTCCAGGCAGGAGTTTCCACTACTTCCACAACATGACTTTAAGCAAAAATGTTTATTTGGAAATTTTAAATGTATGTTGCAGTGCTGATAGTCTTAAAAGAAAATAGATTGGAATATGATCTATTTTGGATTCTTTTAAGCAGTTCTCTTTAGTGTAGCTTGGTGTAGATCATAGAGTCTGACTTGACCAGTAGTGTCCCAATGCAAAAACTTGAAGACGTATTTATTTACATATTTATACATACTTGTCATCTATAGTTTTTTTAGTTTGGCAGTTGGTTGACTGGATTGGTTGATTTGCTGTTAGTTGATTGAATGACTGGCTCTTTGGTTGGTCAAATGGATGGTTGATTAGCTGGGTGATCAGCAGGAATCAATAAAATATTTAAAAAATAGACCTTTTTTTCATTGCGTTTTGGTATTGTTTTTAGTAATGTATTTCTTGATATAATTATAATGACAATATTACATGGGGCACAAAATTTTATTATTATTATTTTATTTTATTTTTTATAAAACACCTTTTAAACACTAAAATCAATTCAATATAAACTATTTGTATATTCTTTGCTCCCTGGTAAGATAAAAAATACCTCTTAGCCAAGTACTAGACCATCACCCAATGTTTGGGGACCCCTGATATATGGCACTTCTGTTAGAGCATAGTACTTTAAGACATAATAAAATTACAAAATAAGTCAGATGAGTATTCTATGTTTGTTATATGTGGATATCATTTTCTGTCCATATGCAAGTAACTGTCCCACAGCAGAATTTTCTCGTTATTGTCATGACAAGAATTTATTGAATCATGAATCTTCCTACCCAGTCTTTATCATGAACCTGCTCCTCCTTGACACCTCCAGTTGTCCCATCAGCTTCTCATCATAATACAACTCATGTTTTACAAAGAGTGTGGTTAATAACATCAAGCGAATGATATACAGCACACTCTAGCTGAATTCCCCCAGTGTTATTGACTGACTGCTTTATCCATCACACTATTGTTTGGTTCTATGTTGCCCACATACTCTGAGATAATGTTTGCCGTTGCATTAAAGATACCATTTAAGTTAAAGAATACATATATATTGATTGAGTGTATTATTTCCAAAATGGCAGTGGACACAGTCAATCCTCGAAGTAAACCAGCTCACCAGTTTAATGGTTGATTTGTCAGTTCTTTTGTTGGTTGGTATTTTGTTTGCTTGATTTGTCAGTTTATAGATTACATACGGGTCTGTTAGACAGTTGTGTGCTTGTCAGTTGGTTGGTTGGTTAGATGAATGGTTTGTTTTTCAGGTCAGATGATTGAATGGTTGGTTTGATAGGGGGTTAAATGTTTGGTTGTTCAGTTTGTTGGCTTGTTGGTTGCTTGATTGGAAGGTAATTTTGTTGGTGAATTGGTCGTTGGTTGATTGGATGGTTGGCTTGTTGGTTGGTGCATCGGTCGGTTGGTCAAAAAGAAAGATTTTTTTTGTCTGTTGGTTAGTAAAAAAGCATGATTGGTTTGTTGGTTGGTCAGTCGCATGCTTGGCTGGTAGATTGGATACTCAGCTTGTTAGTTTGTGGCTAGGCTTGTTTAATTGAATGGGTGGCTTGACAGTTGGTTGATTGGCAGGTGCTTTTGTCAATAAGTTGAGTGGATGGGTCATGGATGGTTGGTTGGATGGTCTGTCAATTGGTCAGTTGTCAGTTGGTTGGCTTGTCGGTTGAATTGCCTGCTTGATGATTGGTAATTTGATTGGGTGCTTGCTTTCTTGATTGGTGAATTGGATGTTCAATGCAATAAGTCTGGTTTCTGTGTGTCGCTTGGGTGGTTCAATGGCTTTTTGGTTCAGTGGTTGTATTTTTGGTTTGTTTTTTTGTTTGTTTGTTTGTCTGTTTGTTTGTTTTTTAAATTGTTGTCAATCTCAGCTCAAGATGGAAAAAAGGCCGCCCTGCACTGTTACCAAAGTCATTGTTTTTCCCTGTCCCAACAGAAAAAGGAGAAAGCTTCAGTCATCAAGAAGAACAATGCCTACGCTGTGGCAGTTGCAAACTACGCACCCAATATCACCAAGGACACAGTCTTACCAACCATTGCCAAAGGCAGCATTGCCGAACAAGGCAAAACCAAAGCAGACGGGAAACCAGCTGAAGCCAAGAAAACCTTCAATAGTGTGAGTAAGATCGACCGCATCTCACGCATCATGTTCCCTGTTCTCTTTGGCTCATTCAACCTTGTGTACTGGGCGACGTATTTGAACAGAGAACCTGTGATCAAAGACATGGTGCCCTCTAATTAGACTTAACTAACAGGACTAAAGGACTAGGCCAAAAACCACCCAGGGACTGTGAATATAATCCCATTCCCACGCTCTTTCCCATTTGCTCCACACAAAAGTGTCGTGGATTGTTGCGAGATGCCTTTCTATCTCTCTCTCTTTCACTCTTTCTCTCAAATATCGCTCTTTTCTACCGCTTTTTCAGCAGTGCTTTTGAAACAACATTTGCCTTTGTACATATGTATGTAGTGAAAATTATGTTATGTTGGTTTGGTGAGTTTTGCTCTGTGAGAATATGGACCCTTTTCTGTGATGTAAATTAGCATATTTAAATTATTTATTAATTTAGTTGTTGAATCGATGTTACATTTTTGGGTTGTTTATTATTTACATATTTATCCAAACTGATGTGCTAGGCTCGTACAAAAAAAATCAACATGAGATCAACCGTTTACACGCTTTGCTGGGTTTTTATTCTGTGTGGTTCTATTTTCTTCTGTCAAATGAGGAATGTTCTATGAACTGCGTTCGGGATGTCGAAAATCAGCAAGGATTTGCATCTGTTTATTCACAACTTTGTCTTGAGTTTCCCTTTAGGAAAAAAGCTTATAGAAAAGTGAGTGGCAAGCCCATGTAACTAAACTAGTTTGCTTTTTTTCTTGATAACACCTACAAGATTGTGAATGATTTTATTATTGTTCTTCATATTTCATGAGTCTATGGTTATCCTTATGATTACTGGTAGAGGAGTCAATTCCTCGCGTTTCACCAATATGTTGAACTTCAGGCCCTTTCACATGGATCACATGGGTGAAGTTTCAGTTGTGAACAACCCAACTGAATGACCCAAATATCTTGGATCACAGTGAATTTGAAAGAAGACCATCTTCTATTCACGTCCCATATTTGCCCTGTTTAAAACTAAAAAAAAAAAAAAACACTTGCACCTGCAGCATCCAATGTGAAAAGGCCTTTAGTTATAAAAATATAAAATCTAAATTGAATTTCCCTCACACTCTTTTTTTGTAAGTGTGTACTTCTCAATTTCGTGTGTATTCTGCTTTTTAAAAGAGTATCAACACTGTGCTTTGCAGCACTTTCAGAAGTTTAAAGGGATAGCTTAGCAAAATTAAAATTCTCCCATTGTTTAGTTTTCTTCTGCTTGTTCCAAAGCATTTCGTTTTGTTATTCTGTTAAGCATGAATTGAAGAAAATAAGGAAAATCCTGAAAATCAGATGGAGATTAATCGCTGGTGTCGTGTTTTGATCTTTTGAATGATTTGAACTAGATGAAGGTGAGTGTGTTTTCTATCCCTTTAAGCAGCCTGATGAGGGCGGGACTATTCATTTTTTAACCAGTAGCAGACAGGGGCAACGAGTGTGAAAGCTAATGGTGCAAAAAAGATACACTTCATCTTTTAAGGTTGGCTGAAGCAAAGATAATATCTAAAAAAATCTACTGTAAAAGCTAAACATGAATGTGGTGCCATGTTTAGTAGGTTCCTGTTTTTCGCCACTGTGCTTTTCTCTGTCAATTCCTACAGACAACTTTTGGACCAAAAGACCGAAGTGCTTCAACTAATGCATGTTTACCACAGTTGTTTACCTTCCCAAACAAAGCTAAATATTCAGAAAATTTAGCATGTTTCTGACAGAAAAAAAGATGCTGTGATGTTGAAGAATTGAATTCTGCGAACTCTAAATGCCTATGAAGATTTCTGTACATATGTAGGTATCTTTGTTCATGTAGGTGTTGTGTTCTTGTTACTTGTTTTATGCCTCTTTTAATGTTGTCTGATTGTACAGTTTTATACACAAAAAAAGTTAAAATTCTTGTTTGCTTCTAATGACATCATTCTAGTGTCATGTTAAAAAAATTAAGGCTGTGAGAAAGTGCTGATTTAGATATTAAAGTAAATAATATGAGAATAAAATTGTACATTTTATTACACAACATTTTTTTAGAATAGGACATTACTGTGCTTGGAGGATACAGTTTAAATTTTGAGACATTATTTCAAAGTTTCAAAGTACATCAATTAATATTGAATCAGTGATATGATTTTAAATTGTAATTGCGGAAAATAATGTTGACATATATTTGAGACTAAAGTTACTAAAAAACTAAATTAAACTGGCCATTCAGATTATTTTTTTTAATTGGAGAGAAGGAAAAAAGTTTAAATAAAGAAAAAAAAAATCTATGTATTAAAATGTATTATTTTCAATCATTTCAAAGCTTTTTGAGAGTCAGTATTATCCCTGAATCATTCCAAGTTAGATAGAACAGTACTTAAATTCTGAAAAAATGTAAATGCTACTATTAATGATTTGTATTTAAAATTGTAAGTTCAATAAAAATTAAAAACACTGTGGATGGGTCAAGTTTCACCCATGTAAAAGTAACTTTATAAAAAAGTGTTTTGAATATAAATTTGAAAATACAAGAATTACAATGTTATGTAACTGTCACTCTTGTTCATCAATCTTGTTCGTCTAATGTGGGGAAAACAATTGAGTGAATTGATCTAAACTTTTTTTTCATAGTCTTATAATAGTCCACCTTTATTGTTAAAAAAATTGCTTGATACAATTTGACAAATTTTCACAGTATTTTTTGCATTTTCTTAACATGGCACATACATCACATTGTATTTTTATATTACACCTTGTTTAATTTCTATTTATTTTCAATGGGAAGAAGTTATGTTGTTTTAAGCATGCTGGGGCCCTTGCAGGTCCGTAGAAAATGTTCTGGAATTGTGCATATTTGTTATATTTTTGACATTATTTAAAACATGTTGTATACATTTCTAATTTTTAAAGAGTTCACAGCGCGTCTGTATATTTTTGACTATTTTCGGCAAAATGGTTGACAATATATTTATTGAAGTGTAAATTCTAATTTATTCTCTTCATGTTTATTATAATTCAATCTGTTTTTTGTGTGATTCAATATTGTTTTGAGTTCATCTTTAATTTTCACCTCGCATATAGATTGTATGAAATGATGGTTGCATCTTCGTTATGCATTACATGTTTGAGCAATAAAAAAAAGATGTGAAATTCCTGGCATGGAAAAACATTTTTATGCCCAGAATGTAAAAAAACAAGACAATATAAACTCTTTCAATCTGCAAACAAACATTCGTGAGTGGTTCTTTTTGCATCCCTGGATCTGTTTGGTTAAGTTGTATTTTTTGTTAATTGTAAAGAACAGAATCAAAAAGTTTTAAGTTTTTTGTTGTTTTTCAATAAATGTACGGCCGAAAGAGTTATCAACTTATACTTTTCATAAAATTATTCAATTCCTTTTGTTGCTTTCTCTTATCGAACACCAATGAAAATACCAAAAATATACACTCATATACATATCCACATATAAATCTGGTATGCCTCTAGAATTAAAGTGAGGCTGAGTTGTAACACTATATATGCTTTTAAACTAAGTGACAGCCCATTCGTAATTCATAGGGTTTAAAGAGGTCAGCCACCCTCTGCAGCATCAACAGTACAACCGTAACTTTTCTGGGAAGGCTTTCAAGGTTTAGGAGAGTGTTTATCCAGATTTGTGGGTTTAGATACTGTGTTGGACAAGAAAACTTGGGTCACAGTCTTCAGATCTAAAATGTCTCACACTGCAAAAGCAAAAACACATTTTATCAGCTCATACATAAGATTCAAACCTACAACCTTTACATTGTTAACATAGCGCTCTAGAGATTGAGCCAAAGAAAATCTTTCTGATCACAAATCATATTAACATAGGTTTTAAGATTTTGGAACTCTGGTTGCTCAAATCATCTAAAACGTTACCGGAGTTCCAAAACTGAAAAGAACATCTTTTTTTAAGATTCTTGGATTGAGGTTTGAGGCACGCACCTCAATTAAGCAGACACAGGAGAGGACAGATGCTTGAATCAAAATGTCTTAAAACATGAATTTACTTCAAGACTTCTCACTTTAAATTCAGAACGATTTTAATATAGGAGCCTACTGCTGAAAATCCATCAAATCCATAAGACAATCCCATTAGCAAAGACAGTGAGGCTAGAAAGCAAGTGATCCGCCATTAGCCTCCATTAGGTCGACATTGCCTCCATCTGGCTTATTTACTTACTATTTATTTTTATCCTTTGCCTTGGCCTTGCTTAATAGAGTGCACAGCCTTTGTACATAGCAACACATTAAATACAAAACCTGTCAAGAGCAATGTCTACATCACAATCTTATTATTTTTATGAAAATAAATAAAGCCAATGTTAAGAAGCTTGCTTTTACTGAAATATCCAATTCAGTAATGTGTTTTTAATGTAAATGTGAGTGTCTGTAGTGTTACTTAACTTAATGATGACATAATACTTATTTGAAATCACATTTAAGTCAATAGAATAAAAAAATAAATGTAAATAAAAGTACATTGTTATCTGCTCAAATCTATATCTTATGTCTTGGGAACCAGATAAAATTAGCCACACAAACTACATTTGATTATAGATATATGATTATTATATATAAAAATAAGAGATCAGCCCTTGTATTTTTTCTGAAACATTGTATATTGTTATTACCAGTTATTAACTGGTTAATTTAAGCATAACTACACTTTTTTGGTGAGAAAATGTAAAATGCAAACCAATTGATTTCTCATTTTGAATACCGACTCAGAAACAACAGCATTCGAAGTTTTGCCAAAAAACAGTTTGTTGAAATTTTGTCTTGTTTGCATTTCAAATCATTGTTTGTCATTCCAATGATGCTTAATATTTTGCCATCTGCATTAAACTGAAATATATTACTTTATTATACAAGACATTTGGATTTCTTGAGTTGTTGTAATGGATTTTACATACACTGTGACATTTTTCAAGCAGATCTTGTATTGGTTGTCGAGCTCTACTAAGCAGCAAGGCATAAAGTCGGGGGGTTTTCTCAGACCTGACCCTGCGTCACATGAGAAATTGAGGGCAGAAGAAACTAGATGAGGTCCCTGACAGGAACAGGACCTGATGCTTCATTTTGACTGAATAAAGAACAGCCTATAAACAGAGATCTAAAAATGGAGGAAGAAAAGGAAGAGGTCTTTATCCTTCATCAGTCAGCAGAGAAGGAGCCAATGTCAGCTTTATTTGAGGCAGAATAAATGATAAGCAAACGTAAACACTTCACAGCAAACAGAAACACTTCACAGCTTATTTAAGGGTTACATTCAGAATTAGCCGGTTTTTCCACAGTTATTATGATTAAGTGCATCCTCCTGCTCAAACTACATGGATGACCAAAACAGCTACTTATCAGCTTAAGGCAATGCCACTAATACATTTATTAACTCTACAGAATGTTATTTGTGGACTTTTAATAATTTCCATAAAGAATTAGACAAATTTGAGAAAATCAGCATTTGAGAAAATCAGCACTTGGTCTGAGAAACCATTGCTCAGTGTCTGTGAGGTGTCCTAAAGAACTGTGTTCAATCCTTCCATCAACTGAACCATTGAGGATGCTGTGAACTTGTACTTTTCAAGAAAGCAATTTGGAGCCTAACCAAAAGGCTCTGGATGATTCAAAAATTTTGATCTGTATCAACTTTTCCTGTTACAGCTTTATCTCCACGACTAGAGTATATATGTTTTTAGAAGAAAATGTTCAGTATTGTTCATATTATGACCTAGAGGTAGTGTGAGCAGCTTTGTAGTCTTAAAGGCACAGAGGGAAATCGAGGCATTCGCACTCTCCTGTTTAAATTGGGTGAAGCCCATTGTCCAGTCCATCAAAAAGCTATCTTTATTCCCTTCAGGTTTTGAAGTTGGCTTTTGGACTTTGAGAGGAAACCTACAGAAGTACTAATAAAGCATGCATACTTTACTCAGTGAGACCTCAAATTGAGCTCCACTGTAACTGAGCAAACTAAATATACATACATCTCAAGAACATCATGCTGATGGTGCCATCAACAGATCTTGTCTTTCTTTTAGAGGACTATGTGGCTGTCTTTAATTTCACAGGGTTGAATGGGTCAGAAAAAGCAATTATGTAACAGCATCTGAGGAGATTTTCTTCAGCCTCGAGATGGAAGTAAACTTGCTGCATGCTGTTATTGCTCTGCGACTTTGGTTTGCTCACACCGGAAACTTCAGAAGATTTTCACTCATGACATTTTTGAAAATGTCACGAGAGGAGGGAGATAAAGAGATTTTAGACTCTGAATAAGCTAAGCCACAAATCCTAAAGTGAAAGACTTAATGCTCGTAAATCAGCACTTATCTGGATGATTCACATAGACTGAGTAAATTAGAGTAAAATGTATTTCCTAAATCATATATTGATATATCACATATTAATTTAAACAATTTTTTACAAATATATAGCATTTATTGGTGATTTTTAAGTCTGCGTGAAGTGTAGATGATTTGCTGAGTCTTTGTAAGTTCTAGGTTTTCTTTTAAAATACTGTGTAGTCAGTCTCAGTTTTTCAATTAGCTTTAAAATACATTCTTCGTTTTTTACATTATTATGCAATTTTTGGTAGATGCATCTATACAAAGCCACTTAGTTTAGCTTTTCCATAATCAGTGGTGACTAAAGTCCATTACAGAACAGAAAATTTTACAAAGTGAACAAAACTTTGATTGATTGAATGATTGTCAGCACCTGATTTCATAGTCAGAGACTAGTTGTGACTTAAGTTATGATCTAATTTAAAAACTTTCAGAATATTTCCCTTTAAATTCAGTCAGTAGCTCTGTTTCTCTGAACTTCTCCCTATCTCCCTAGAATATCGGAAGAACCTCACTGAAAATGTTTAATTTGGTGTATTTTATTTTATGTTTTAAAAACAGTATTATTTTACATGAAATGAACACTGATTAAAAAATGTAGGATATAGTAATATAGAAAGATTGCAGTGTTTTAAATAAAAAATTATAATTTGTTTATTTGGAGAAAAGGACGAAAAACAAAAAAATAAATCAAACTTATGTTAAATCATTTTTAGGGCAAAATGTCTAATAAATAAATCTTGCCATCTCATTATACAACAGGAGAATAGCTAAAAAATTCTCTATAGTGTAAAAAAAATAACAAATAAATAAAAAGAAAAATAAATACATTTATTTATTGATTTTAAAAAATACTTTTTTATATAGTAAAATAAATGTACAGCACCTATCCAAAGGAGAAAATTCCCTGGACATAGCAAAACTGTTAAGCTCAAACAAAGCGCCCACCCTCTCACCCTCTCGGCTTTCAAGCAGGCAGAACAGGTTAAAAAAAGCCAGTGTTTATGCATCTGGATCGGATGGTTTGTATCTGGAGGGGTTTGTATCATGTTCTCACTACATACAAACCCCTCCAGAGTACCAAGTCTTTTTACTAGTGAACACATAACACCAGTACATTTTCCATGATGCAAAAAAGACCACATCCTAGAATTATTTTTGGTCCCATCACCTTGACAGACTTCACTGTCCCAAAATTGAGGTTGAAAATTGGAAAAAGTTTTGATAAGTTCTTGAAGGTCTTTCGGGAGCAATGGAAGTCAATCATATAGGTGGGATGAAGAAACTCGTCAGTGTGGAGTATCACTGGAGAATTAATGGATTTTTATTTTGAGCTGAGCTATGAGTAGCTGTTTGTTTTCCTGCGTGTATTCCAGAGAACATTTCTCAATCTCTATCATGCAGCAACGAGAGCTGTCAGTCAAAATATAAGCACAGGCTCATCCCCGGGCTCCAGGGAGCAAACACTTTCATGACAAACCAACTGTTGTCACAAACAGAAGAGTCCTTTCCACGCGTGTGATTGATGCCCGATGGTGAAGATGTTAGTGGCAGATCAGATCAAACTGTCTGCCTTTAAAAGCCTCTCAAAGGTATTTTTGTTTAGCTGTCGATGCTACGGGTCGTGTCAAATAAACGTTTGCATTTGTGGTTCTTTTTTCAGTTTGGGATAGAGCAACTGTGAAATGGAACATCAAATTAGCTTTGAGCAAATGTGTTGTGAAATGAACTTTGTATTGGTTGTTTAAATCCTTGCATTAAAGCTGCATTTAACCAGCTAGACCAACAGCCTGACTAATCATCACCCTGCCGTTTTAATTTGGTGATTTAATGAAAAACTAAGTGAAACGGAAAGGCTAGCTCTAATGAAAATAAAGGCAAATTAATGGGAGGCGGTTAGCTTGGCTAGAATGAAACTGATTATAATTTCACAAGCTGCAGTTAATTGGGCTTTTCCAGGAGTTTGGGCTGGGGTGATTAGCTCACGTGCTTCTTTAATTGCCAAGGAAACCGGGGCCTATTTTTAGCAGAAAGGAAGATCTGACTAAAGATTCGAATTGAAGCAACATTTTAACAAGACTTTAAGATGTAAAGGTCAGTGTCACTCGCTGGTAAGTATCGGCGTATCTCGTCAAAGCAAGCCCACACTCAATCTATGCTGCTAAAAACCCCAGACTGCTAGAGCCATTTTCTTTAATCCAACTACCTTTTCTGAAGCAAAGACAAGTTCAAAACAACCAAACGAAACAAAAGTAGTAATGCCTTACTTGAATCTCAAGGAGCTCTTACAGTGCTAACATTCATTTAGAAAAGGAACGGACAAAACAAAACAGTTTACAATCAACAAAACAGGGGCAGATTGGTCAGGAAATAATAAAAGAAAAATAAAGTTCCAAGACTTGAAAGAATATGTAAAAGCAACAAAAAAATCCCCCAAACCATAATTTTTTAAAGAAACCATGAATTAATGAAGCGGAAAGTTGTTGATTGCTTGACATAAATGCGCATGAAACAATAAGAAAAAAATGAAATGTTTCTGTTAAAATAACGTTCACAAAAAGGGACAAAATGAGGTGTTAGCTTCTAAAAAAAAAAGCATAAGTCAGGTAGAAATCAGGAGATGTTCAGTGCATGCTGTGGACGTACTTCCTCAATGTACAGCCTACCATCCAATTGATGTTTAAAAAGAGTGGATCACATTTTATCATAAATACCAGTGCCTTGAAAAACCTGTCTGAAAAAGTACCCAAATAAAATGCCTTTTCATTACTTTCACACCCAAACAATGAGAGGAAAAATTAATTACCACAATGTTTAGTAATGCAGCCAAAAAAAGCACATCATGTATTGAAGAATGGCAAAACTGATCCTGAGTTAGTTGAACTGAAAAAAAAGCCTCCATTTTACTACAGTATTGGGTGGCTGTGTCAGGGGGTGTCAATCTGTATTTCTGATAGCGGTCCGTGTAATAGACACAACGTGAACTCAATTTTATTTTTGATCGTACGATTGTTTCAGACGATTGTCCATAGATCTTTAGTCCTTTCATCAGCCATCACAGTGGATATCCTTCATTTCAAGTGATGTAAAATAAGAAAGCCACATTTTTGTTTGAAGTGGACCTTTTTTAAAAGATTCTGTGCAGATGCTTTACTTTTGCTCAAACACCAATGCACATACAAGCTAGCTATTACTTTTCTTGTGGCAGTAAATTCCATAAATCATTTACTGCTCAAATTTTATGAGAAAACAAGATAAATGCAACAATGAAATGAAATTTTATCAGCAAAGGGTGCATTAATTGTAGAATGAAGAATGAGAAACCTTGACAGTAACTAATGAGAAGACACTTGTGCGTATGCACACATAACACATAAATGCCTGGTTCACATCCTCACAGAACCATCATTCACACTTAGCAATATTAGTAAATATCCATAAGACCAACATGCAGATGTAGAGATATAAAATGAATAACAAACATATAATGATGCATCATTTGCATGTAAATTTACCAGATGAGCTCTTCAAATCTAGGTCGTGGAGGGAACGTGAACGTCATCATAAAGCAAAACTCATCCTGTTTCTCCTTAATTATTTGCTCAGCCATGAAGAGTCAATGGGAATGGAACAGATCTGTGAAACGAGAACACAGTGTGTGACTGCAGATGTCTTTAAAGCTAACAGCCGTTTGAAAGCCTGCCTTTTGCATTCATTTTCGCAAAAGCATGGTGCCAGAAACAGCTTCAGTGTTAATAAACTTTGTTTTTCGAACATGAACATTACACAAAAAATTTAGTTAGGCTTGTCAGAAGCAAGTTAAACATGCATGGAAATGAAAAGAACAAGAACAGCTTTCAAACATAGATATAACCTAATTAACCTCCAATCGAAACACTATAATTGTCAAAATTACTCATTTCCAAGCTTTACATGATGTGCATGCAAATACCCAGAGAGCACACAATTAGTCTCTGTTTTTGTGTCCATGCACCACCTACTCAGTATCAGTTCAGTGAATTAACGACGAGTCATTTTGTAATTTAGTTTACTTTAATAGTGTGGGTGGAATATAGTGCCTCCACTTACTGCAGTACATTGTTTTGTTTCTCTGCTAAAAGCTAAATACTAACGACATTATGAAATAACCATAATTCTTCAGCTTTAATCTTTTTCTGTATACCTTAAACGTCCCTTCTTCACAAAAAAAAGTATTTGCTGTAATGGTACGTTTGTGTTACGTTTCCCTCTAAAACTTGACCTTTTTTCTGTTGTGGTTCTATGACATTGGTGTGGTCAACAAAATGTACTTTTGGTAGTAACACACTTCCGAATTACAATTTAGTGGAGTTGGTAGGTGGAACATGATGATTTATTTATTATTATTATTATTATTATTATTATTATTATTATTATTATTATTATTATTATTATTATTATTATTATTATTATTATTATTATGAAGAACTTGTGACTATGAAGAGATTCCAAAGACATTACATGACCTGTATAGTAATACATGCCTATAAGAACATCTAAGAAAGAACTGCAAGTAATAGATAATGTTAACTTTTTCGCAGATTGAGGTAAAAAGACAAAATGCATACAAAGCAGACAAAAGTTGTAACAAGAACTGTTTTACAAATTTTCACTTTTAAATGTTCCTTATGAGGTATTATAAGACCATCCAGGTGATAATACAGCTTACAGAAAATTCTATAGTTAATATTTTGTGTGCCTAGCTCTAACCATTTTAAACTAGCATCGTCTTGTGCTGTTGGAAAGCGTGAAAAGCAAATGAGTTTCTGAGCTAACACCTCGACTCAGATCAGTCACCTCTGCTCCACACGGGTTCATGGAGGAGAAGTTGTAGGATAAACTGAAAGAACACTGGAAGGTGATACATGTGGTGTTTGGTTTGCCGTGCTTTCATTTCTTTGATTGTTTCCAAAAGTAAACTGTGTTCTAATGAGATCATTAGCAAAGACTGCATGGGGTTTGATATAACAGACTGTAACTAAGGTGAGGATGCTAGCTCTGAAGCAATGAGAAAAATTTCTATAGCAAACACTGTGCCAGTTTCTCATACGAATAATGAGCAGAGACACATATTTAAAATGTTACAAAGATGCTGGTCAGATGTAGCCCAAATGCTTTTTATTCCTCTTTACGCTCCTTCAGTTTCCCTTTTTACATTTACTGTCAGTTCAACGGTTAACTCCCCCCGACTCTCCATGATTTGTCAACTTGGATCACCTGTGTTATTCTGCTTTGTCTCTGCTGGCTTTCTCCAATGCAATTTCACTACCACCCACTGTTGACAAGTCCTGGTACTCCCGCCTTACCTGCTACTCACTGGTCACTCACTCCCTGGTCCACTGTCTTGTCGCAGTTTTGTTGAAGACTGGTTTACCTGAGATCACAATGCTAAGTGCTGAACATTCTTATTCTGTTATCTGTCTGTGTTTGGGCAAAAATTTAAGTGCTTTTACTTATTCCACACTCCTCTCTGTCCCTCCTGCACCGTGACACAACTATTGCTAGCTAATGCTATACATTAACTAAAATGCTCGCACATTCTCGCACCCAACTACATTTGTATTAATCATGTGGACTGGATTTCTTGCTTGGACACTTTTAATCAAATATAAGGTTGATCGAAATGCAAAATATTACATTTTGACTATAAATTGACTCATCATCATTTTTGGGATACTTACATTAATTTAATTCTATTTAAATATCAGCATTTTTAAGTAGACAAATATTGCAGCCTTACTGAACCACACTGATTGATGGACAGAACCTTAACCCCAGTCCTCTGTGATTTACATTCTCGTGGCTTAAGTCAACCCAGCATTCCAAATGATTGAAAAAAAAAATCTAATTTAATCTTAATTTTTTATCACAGAGTTTCTTTAATATGCAAATATCAAGTATGGTCTGCCAATTGCATGATCCTTTTTAAGGGAGACTTTACAATCAATCCAAGAATCAAATTGACATTTGGGTGTTCCCCTGATGTATCTGTGACCTACGTATCGTGCTGCAGTAATTATTTTAGCCTCTTGCTGAGACAACCTCTCCCGTGAGTAAATACCCTCTCAGTGTTTATATGTCAAATGTAACGGAAAGCAATAGTGATAGACGTGGAGAGGCTGAAAATTGGATTTAACTTGCCAGGAGCTGATGGATTTGAACCTGTTGCCAAATTTAAATCAATACCATTCCGGTGTGCTCTGCCAAGAAAGCCACAGACATCAGTTATTCGAAAAGGGAAAGGGATAGGAGACATGGAAACTATTCTGCATTAATGTCTTTTGTGATTATTTTGCTTTGCCTACAGAAGTCAAATCTTCATATGAGTTCAACAAGGCTTTGTGAATGTGCCTTTTTACCGCAAAGTTTCATTTGCAAGACATCAAGAGGCTGCAGTTAAAGCAAGGGAGTGTTTTTAAAGAAATAGATCCATTTCTCAGATACCCACAGTTGCTTTGAGGATTGTTTGATTGTTGAATAGTCATTATTGCATGGCGAGAGTGGTTAACTGTCAGTGTACTATGTGTAGTCTCAAGCAGTTGGCTAATTAATTGAAGAGTCTTGGCTGAGTAAAGTGCCTCATTTTTAAAGAAAGTTTTAAAGTGCGTTTTAAAGAAATATATGAAAATATTTGAAGGTTCAATGTTAAATTTAGTATCTATAATCTATTGATAAAGTGTTCAATGTCTCAATTAGTTTCTTACTTTGTTTGTAAAGTAATGAGGAAAAGTTCCATGATTTGTTCTCTCTGCTTATTAAGTCTGACGTTGTGCGGCGCTTCCGGGTCCTGGCTCTCCACTCTCCCATTGACAGACAATGGTTAAAGGCGCTGAAACTTTAAATCAGTTTTAAAATAAAGCGAAACATATTTTAGGCTAGATTTAAGGTGTCCTAAAAGAAATTACGTTCATAAAGTGGAAACGAAAGCCTAAGGTAAGTTGTTTCACACATGGGGTGTCTCCTCTAACACCACAATCTACTTCTTTTCTGATTCCCTCTGTGGTCCAGAGTGCATCTGCACAAACGCCATCTTCAGGCAGGGATTTTCATTGCATCAATATTTCCTCGACCCAGACGAAGAGCACCCTGCTAAGAAGCCATCTGAAGATTTAGGCAAATTTTAATTCGGACCCGTGTGTAGAGGCCTTAAGATACACTGATTTCAGTGAAGCATGGAGAGCATTTAAAAAAAAAACTCTTGTTCTTTCACTCAGCAACCGATTTAACCTCTTTGTTTTTTATGTTACACTGCCGAAACGGCCAATTTATTGTAGAAAATAATAGAGCTAATCTGCTGGTTTTATACAATTTTGACATCCATACAGCCCATATAGGAGAAGCGTTTACCTTTTATGATTAGAACAGTTAAAAGCCAAGAGTGCTCAAAGATGACAATTCAGCCAATACCAAGAGATGCGATCAAGATGATTAAGTCACAGTGGTTTTTTTTTTTTATAACGCACCTTTTTATATCAAGTTAGCTGCCCAACATGCTGTAAATAATATTAAATGACCACAGCACTTAGATAAACCAAGTACAGAAACCAATAACAATGACAAACTACTAGGCTGTAAAATACACTTGTGAACCCCAGCCCCAATAAGCCTTGATTTCTCAAGTGCCAGGGTCCAAACACTATACTTTATATGGAAAAAGACAAGGAATGATTGAGTCAGGGCTAACAATGTAAGGTTCATTTATAAAGTACCTTTTTAACTTCCCCAAAATGCTGTAAATGATCTTAAAAGACCAGAAAATACCACTTAGATAAGCACATATCAACAAGCATAAAAACCATTAAAAAGGAATAGCTGGTTATAAATCCAGGGAAAGCCTGTCTATATGGTCATAGCCTCTTTTTAAAAACTTCTATTGCTAGGGCTTTCCCATTTTCAGCTGGATGAGCATTCTATGTTCTTGGAGCACCCATGGAAAAAGCCTTGTCACAAGAAAAGAGGTTATAGAACCATGAAAGTCCATAGTTTAACCCTCTAACCCTTTTAAATTGATCACATTTTTTCAACTGCAGCTTCTTTTTTTCCATTTTTGGCATTAATCACTTTATCTACCTCAGTTCTACTCAAAATTGCTATTTTTTAACATTCAGAAACTAACCTTTTTTTGCACAATGGTTCTGCTGGTGATCAACTGTAAATATCTCAAATTGTACCACTTTCCAACTGGAATGACCACCAACAATCAAGAATGCAGGATTACTTGGAAGTCAATGTGGCAAAAACAGCTATGAACAATAAATGGCAACAATCCATCAACGCCAATGTTGTTACTAATCTTTGACTAGTCTGTCAAAGACTGTGATAAAAGGCCACAGTCATTTTCATTTTGAAAATGTTTTTTTTTTTGTCAATTAAAGGGTAAAATTCTGGATTTTTTAAAACAAATTAAGAAGTTTGGTAGACAAAGATATATGCAAAAAATAGGAAAAATATTTATTTGATAGATTTTTACAGCAGTTTTATTAAATGGCTGTTTGTTTAGCCACGGACATAACAAAAGAGTGGTGAATTTATCGGTTTTTTTTTTAGTTTTTGAAAAATTACAAAAATATAATTGTAATGTAACAAATATGTGTAAAACTAAGATTTTTAATCAAAAAATCCTTTGATTTGATTAAACTGAGAATACGTTGTGGCTAAATTTAGACTCAAAGTCACCCTGAAGTGGCTGAAAGCATCCCAAACAACACAATAGGGTGAAACCTAAACAATCCCAATTTAGCTTCAAAGGAATTTGTCTCAAACCCTTGCTTCCTCTTCATCTTTTCCAGCTCAGAGCGCAGAACTTTCATCACAATTTGATGACATCATAGTTTAAGCCAGTGCTTGTTGCAACAAGGATTTCTGATGAATTAATGTGGTACACGCATCATGAACCGTATTAAATCATAAATGCATGCTGTATTTCTACAAAGTTAGTGAAACTAAGCACAATGACTATGACAGGTGAGTTGAGCCGAGCCCAGACTTGAGCCCCTGAGGAGAGTTCAGCTGCAAAGTTGTTCAGATGCTGCTTCTAAGTTGCTCAGTCGATTACAGACATTAGAGAGGCAGATGTCAAGCTTGTCGAAAAGCCTGCAGGGATTCATATGTCCTTGTCTATATCCCGCACATTTCGCTGACCCTGTATACCTTTATAAAACACACAATCAGACAGAAGGGTGCACATGTAGACAAATAGACACACACATCAGCTCATATCGGCTCATGCAAGATTGCACTCAAACACACTGTGGAGCGAAGGGTTGCTTGAGTGAACGCTCACATATAAAGCATTAGTTATGGCTAGCATAGCATGCTACACACAGTTATGCACACATTTTTTTCGTGGTGCATAGAGTTTTAGATTCAAAGGGTTTGTGTCTATTATATATTTTTAAAGCAAATCCTTGTGCATCATTAAAGAAGCGTATTAGAAATGGCTTCTGGCGGTAAACGAAGAACATAAACATTAAAGCACCACATCCACTTAAAATGCATGCCAGTTCTCTCAGTGCATCTAAAACAAAGGTAAAGAAACAACTTACACGGTGGGGAATCAGGAGCATTTTTATCAGGAGCCACTTCAACTTGTATTTAGTACCTGAATCTATATAATTACTCCATTTGTTGTCTCACTTCTTATCTTGAATAAAAAAAAATGGGGTGTTTGGTTAATTGTATGAATGTAGACAATTTTTGCTAGATTAAATGGGCTTAGGCTTTTGTTTCAGTTCAGAAGACCATTTTATTTTTTCATCTTTGATTTGATTCACAGGCAGATGTCTGTTAATGGGTTTCTATTAAGGAGTTCATATACCAGTAGTGTAAAGAGTATTGAAATATCATTCTAAAATTCTAAAAAAAATTCTAAAACGCTCCATTACTTGCCAAAAAAGTAAAGAAAGTGGAGTAAAAGTATCTGTTCTAAATGGCTCTTCTAAAACTTCTCAAGAGTTGTGAGTATTACACTGATAAATTATTCACAGCTTACATCAGATCCATTTTCTTAAAGGTGTTTCTAAGCAAGATGGAAATAGAGGTAAAGAAAGAAAGTGAAAGAAACAGATAGAAAGAGCAAGAGGGAGAGAGAATGAAAAGAGAGAGAGTTGGGGTGAAAAAAATGAGAGCATAAAAGAATAGAGAGATAGATTGCTTGAAGAGAGAGTAAAGAGAGGTGAGAAAAAAGAAAGGAGAGAGAGAATGAGAGTGTGAAATAGAAGAGAGGCAGAGAGAAAATGAGCTATTCAACTAAAAAAATTCAACTATTTTCCTGACACTGTGATGGACTGGAGACCTGTCCAGGGTGTATCTTGCCTCTCGCCCAATGTGTGCTGGAGATAGGCACTGGCAGACCCTCGTGACCCCGAAAGGGAATAAGCGGGTTTGAAAATAAATGAATGAATGAATATAATATAAAAGAAAATAAACAAGATGTTTCAGTTGTTAGTTTTGTTGTTAGATTATTGTTTAATATAATGAAAAAATATTTGTAAAAAAAAAAGAAGCTCTAAACTTCTGTTTAACATCTATTTATTTAAATATTAATTTTTTTATCACGTGTAAGCTACGAAATGGATTGTGCATGTCTTTCGTGTCTCTGTGGAGCACAATGTGAGAAAAGGAAACACTCGACTCCTTTTTATTCTGAAGGCCTAGTCTACGTGGATTATTGAAGCACTCGACAACTCAGTGAACAGTGTGTCTCCAGGTTACAGAATCAACTGAAGGCTTGCGTGGACCATCACTGGTGGCTAGTGAGAAAACTCTCTGTTCAAAACTCTTCTTTGATGCTCTTATCTTTAGTTGTCCACTCTACCCCAGGGCTATCTGAGTCAGTTCCTGGAGGGCTAGAGCCCTTCACAATTTAGCTCCAGTCATACTAAACACTGGTCCAGCTAATTATTTAATTCAGATTGCTTGAAAGGCACATGCAGACTATGTTGGAGACTTGTGAACTAATCGTCAATATCAATATTTGTCATGGAGATACCATTTTCTAAAAAATTCCTTTGACTTAAAATGTGATGGCAATGCCAAAGTGGCAGCCCCTGCCTGCGAGGTACGATTCTGGAACCACTATTGACAGTAAGTTCAGCTGAGAGGAACCTTGACCTGTGATCTCGAGGCACCTGATGCAACTTGAGACACCACTTCAAACAAATCAAAAAAGTTTTTTAGTTACTCAATATGAAGCAGTTTCTTTACGATGTTAATATTGCCCTAAAGTAGATTCAAGAGCATCCTGTTTTATATTTTTTAAAGTTTTATAATGTTTTTTTAAAGGGGATTATATAATAAAAGTCTATGTCAATTTAGAGAATTATTTTATTTATCATATTCTCCAGCACCTTTACCGTATCCACAATAAAAAACAAAAACTCTACAGAGCTAGCATTGATACATTTATTGGCAAACACATCAAAAGATATTTCTCTTTGTTTTTCAAATATACTGTTTAATTGGAAATTAAGTAGTTGAGGTTAGTGAGAAATTGAATCGTCCATGATCCAAAATGAACCATTTGTTGTTGCCAGGAGAACAGTTTGTGTCTGAATGCATTTTGCCAACACTGAAGCTTGGTGGACAAGGGATTATGGTGAAAAGAATTCAGAATGCTTCAGCATACAATTTGTCCATGTTTGATGGGATGGTCCCTTCCTGTTCCTACATTACTGTGCACCAGTGCACAAAACGGGGTTCATTAAAACAAGGTAGGTGTGTAAGGAGTCCTTCCCGGCAAATATTCAATGTCCGAAAGACATACTTCTGATGTCTTGCTGGTTCAAAAGCAGTCAAAACAACGTCTTTGAACCAGTGGATGTTTGCTGGGTTACCTCAATCAAATAGAGCTTTAGTTGGCTTAAGAGAGTAAATATTCTCCCCCAACAGTAGCATACACATTGTAAAATTACTGAAGCTAATAAGCTAGCTCATGGGTGGCGAACTCACGGCTCGCTTTTGACAATCGGAGCTGATGTGAATTTCATATTAATGACCATGACAGAAGCAAAAAAGCATTCAGCTCAGCACAAATATGAAAGTGGGTGAAGAACATTTCAACCTGAATGGGAGAATTTATATTTTTTCATTGAAAGCAATGGAAAACCATTTTGCTTGATATGCCAGAGTTTGTTGTTGCACACCAAGGAGTGCCAGGTGTCTCACTGAGTCAAGAAAAAAGAATACAAACATTAATTTTTATTGAAATAATTATATAATTAGGCATAAACTGTACGCTGTCTTTTGTGTGTCTCTTCACAGGGATGAGGGATTTTATTTTGGCTCATCATGCTGTACAGGTTCGTCACCCCTGAGTTAGTTTAAAGGTTCACAGTATAATGCATCAATGTGCAAACACATCACAATATAACATTCTAAAGGATACTAAATAGAAAAGAAACGAATGTGAATGAAAGCATGGTTGATTGATGTCTGTTTGGGAGTCTGAAGAGGGGTGGGGGGTCAACTGTCTTCCTTCCAAGTTTTCTCTCCTCATATATCCATCAGTTGTCAGATTTAATGCAGGGTGCAGGAGAGACACGTTGGAAGGCGGTAACCAATTTTACAATTATTTCCATTGTGAGACGACCTTTGTTTGCAGACAAATACATGAGCGTTACATCAGATTTTTAGAGGTTGTATTGTAAGATTAACATTATTCCAGATAAATAATTTCACAAAAATCATGTTGTTTATTTCCAAGTTTTAGGGGTTTCTGTTGATTGGAAAGGCTCTAATGTCTCTTGTTGTTAGAATTTCCCCTTTGTTCCTTGTTCCTAATATTCTGGCCTCTCTTTGTCCCTTATATTTTGGCCATTTTATGTGTTTCTATGTGTTCTATGGCCCCTCCTGTATGAGATTTCATCTTGCCTAGGTAACTCCTACTTTCCTGTTTCTCATGTGTTCTACTACTGTTCCTTTTATATTGGCCACTTCTCTTATTTGTCTTATTGTGTCTATCCGCCTAATCAGCCCTCATAGGTTTCACCTGTTTCTTTGTGTCGGTCACTATCTGTTTGAACTGCCAAGGATCTTTGCCGTGTGATAATTAACATGTTAGCCCATAGTGATGCCCTGGGTGGGTCCGGTTGGGTGGCATTTCTTTGAGTAAATGTTTTTCTTTTATTTCTACATAGTTGTAGAGTTGCAAGTTTATCTTTGTTGCTAGTGAAAGAAGAGTTTGAAAAGAGTTCCAAGAAATCTCATGCTGGATGATCCGTGATTTATGACTTGCTTTGGAACAACTCGTGCTAGGATTTTTCATTATCTTTGAGGATCTTTGGAGCCAGCTTGTCCAACCGCAAGAAACTCTCTCAAATGACTTCATAAATAAATTGCACCCCAATCAAAAGATGGTTAAGCTCTTCAAGTCTCCCTTGCTGAACTGGACAAACAGTGAACTGTTTTTTGCATTTCCGTTGAAGGAAAGTGTGTGTTTTGAACTCATAAAGGTAGCAATGTGTCCAATGGAATTAATTTTGAAGTGGGAAAATGCATAGCAAAGTAATTTGCAAATGACAACTTCCAGGACCAACACTGTTGATTAACGCAGGGTAATACAACAATAATATGTTATTTATATTAGTTATTGTTAATCATAGTTTTTTTATATTGAATCGATAATTTAGAGGGACAGAAAAGGAGTACTAGTCCTAATAAATGTGTGTGAGCTTTTTAGCAACAAATTAAATATAAATGAATAGGTGGCACAACTCAACTTTGATTAGCGTATCTGTAATTGTGGATTAGGATTAGGGACAGACAGAATCATTAATGTATAAAATCATGGCACATATTAATACCCGTATTACTATTGTATGAAGTTTTTTTGAAGTCATTTCTGTAAGGTGTAAAGACTGTTTCCAAACCGGCATTTATTAAATACGTATTTGAATAGAAATCTCTTTCAGATGTAACTGAGATGATCTGAAATAAAACAAACTTTTGAACATTTTGGTAAACAGCACGCGATCATTCAGTATGAAAACAAGTAGATTCTGATTTGGTGAGTGAGCACTTTCATTATCGCTAATAAAAAGCAAGGAGTGCCTCTTCATCTTTAAATATTATGTAAATGCTCTTCGCTAAGTATAATTACCTTTGTTTCCAACTGTATTACACATTATACCACTTGAAATTTAATTAAACGTGTGTATGCTTCTCCCACTTCTCATCTCTGTTAATTTGTTTACTGGCACAAGGATAGGGTCAATCACTCACCCAGGTGAACATCAAATAGAAAAACATTCCTTTTAACCAGAAATAAATTAATTCCTGCTTACATTTATGAGATCATTCATGAACACAGTCTTATTATCGGTCACATCTTACCATCCATGCTTGTCCGAGGCTGGTCAGGGGGGCAACAGACTGAACAAGAATACTCAGACGGTCTCATCTTGTGAGAATACAGTCTACATGTATAGACATAACTTGTTTGTAGATTACTACTTTCTGGATTTTAAAAATAGTCCCTTTATAGAAGTAATTGTTCACATCTGGATTCTGCTGCATCAGAAAATGACCAACATATTAACAGGATACAGTGTTAGGTTAGCACCTTCTCGTCATAAACTTCTTTTTAACTAGAGTTGTGCAAGTCCAAAAGATGTCAGTGGGGATGGCTTTATACGTCTACTTTATACCAATTTAAACTAGTATCACAAGGAATAATTGGTAATCTGTATAAACAAGGTGTCCAAGGAGGGGCTCTGAAGTCACAAAGCAACTTGAACCCCAAAAACCCAACTTCCTTGTTGTACATACATATTTATGAGCTACTGAGAGGGAAAACAGGCTTCATCTTGAACAATATAGTTTAAAGTAATGCTTAATCTAATGTATTGGAACATTGAATCAAAGTTACCCAAATATCCAAAATAATACCCAAATAAAAAAATATAGTGGGCATTAATCCTCCAAATTATATTTGAGTTCAACAGCTTAAGAAGTTGGTGTTAGTTTCGAATGATGAGGTGGTTTTTCTTGGCTTGCCATCCCTTTCTGTACCTGTCTTTTTAACACGCCGTTTTGCATTGTAACATATTAATGAGTAAGATGTGGTTCAGTTTTGAGGTTTGAAGAACAACTGTAATGTCTCAGGTACCTAATGTTGGGCCTACTTAAAAAGGCTATAATACAACCTGTCATGTAAAATCAACTTTCGGAGTGAGTTTGGAAAAAAATTACTCTTAGAGTGGTATCAACACTTGTGGGAGTGCAGTTCCCCTGCCCATCTGTCACCATTCGCCTTGTTTGCCAATCACCGTTATCAGAAGCTGGTATAAAAGACAACAACTCCCTGAAGCCTGTTAATGTTTATTGGAGCTGGACGTGATAAACAGAAAGTTTAAATGTGAAACAACCTTCCTCTAAAACAGCATTGATTGTGTATGGCCTTTGACTATTTTTAAGACAATATTATGAAAGATGTTGATTGTATTTGAACTGAAGCTTAACTTGTTAGGGAGCCACAAGATTAACATCAAATTCTATTCTTTATTCCACAAACTCTATTGTACACAGTAAAACCCTTAAAGTAAAATGTTCTCTATTTAGAAAACATTTGATTAAACTATTTAATAATCTATTTAATTAGTTTATTTGGTTAATTTTTTCTAAATCTGTGAATTCTGTCATTTAGTTGTGCTTCCTTGTTTTTCTGAATCATAAATTAACTAAAACTTCTTATTAATTACCTATTCTGCCATTCTAGAGTTAAATTTAGAGGAAGGGACCAATTTTTCTCTATAAATAATCATTTGTAGGTAAAACCACTCAAAAATCACTGGTGGGTTTTAGAAAATTTGGATAAAATTGTGACATTCTCAATGGTATTATACCCGGTATATGTGTCATTTCCTTATTTTTAGCATCCCAGACATGTGAAAGTAATGTCATTGAGAAAACACCCATATTTCACTCTCTTCAGTGTCTCCTGACCCATTTTCCTTGATTTGAGCATTGACCCAGAAATATCCACCAGTGTCTCCTGCTCAGAACTGTTGATGCACCATTACACGCCTTCATTGTTTGTAAAGTAATAAATGCATTAATTCAGGGCTCATGCTCCTATCCAAAATAATCCTTTAAAACCCATTCAAACCATGACAGCCTTCAGAAGCCGCTTCGCTAATACAGCACCCAGACACCAGCAATTACAATCAATTGAGCGTTCAACTGGGAACACAATAAGAACGAAAAATCGTTACAAAACAGAATAAGAAGTCATCAATTTTAACGCAAGTCCCTCTCAGACCTGTGATATGTTGGCATTTCAAGCCATTGTGCTTGTAATAGACTTATTGTGCACTGAGTTGAAGTCAAAAGTTCTTGATTCAAAGAGTGAGAATGGATGGTGTGAGGGTGAAAGAGTGTCAGTAAATAGTTTCCTTGGTAACCGGTGAAAGAAGGGATTTTCTGGTTTGAGCAGCTAAGCTTCCTATGACAGGAGCAAAGCGAAGAATGACAACAACATGAGCAAGGCATCGCTTTTAAAGCTAGCGGCATCTGAATTCAGCTTTTCTTCTTCAGGAGCCATACGGTCATGGAGGGGAGCCAGGGTGATGTTAGGGTAAATGATATCAGAGGTGGGCGTCTTGGCAATGCTGAATTTTTTTAAAAGCCGATCAGGCATGGATAGAATGGGAAATGCTTTAATGTCTGTTGCTAGGATACATGGCACTTAGACTCTTGTTTAAAAGGCTCAGTCATGACTTATTTTTGGTTGGCCAAGGGATTCTTTTTGAATAAAAACAAACTACCGGTACATTATATGGCTTCCCAGCATCATAATTTTGCATATGCTTTTTGAAAGTAAGTCAAGTAAGAACACTTTATTCCCATTTCCAACAGCAAAGTGCTGAACCAAATTAAAAGACCATACCAATAATGAGAAACGTTATAAAGCACACAACCAGTAAAAACAACTGGTAAAACATTAAACGGATTAAAACCGTTTAAAAGGGCATTTATGTTTTAATAATTTGGTACTATTGTTTGAAAATGGCAGTGGTGAGACATAAATATATGATAGTGGCAGAGACCGTCTTTCCTGTCTTGCTTGAATACGTCTGAGGAGCCCCCCCCCCCCCAATAGGTGATGAAGGAGAGGAAGGTGGAAGTGATGAAGCTGGTTCAGACTGAGTAAAAGAGGAGAAGGATTGGACCAGCTTATACGGACGTGGGTTAATAGATTAATTGAAGTGGGAGTCAAGACCAAATTAACTCCTCCCGAAAATGTCATAGAGACGGGGATAATCAACAAATCCCTCTTTGCTGATCTGAGGTTCATTTGAGGAGGGAAAGACTGACGGCACAATTTAAATTTATAAACACTGATTCTTCAGATTAGACTAAACCTTTATTTAAATGCAAGTCTTGACTTTGTAATAATTTTGGCAAATCATTAAAAAAAACTTTAAAAGTTAAATATTGAAGACTTAAATATACTTATGAACTGAGTTTGGTGAATATAAATGTTTTAATGGCGATTTTACATAGAAGGGCAGCAAGTCCTCCAAAAGTTTTCCAATTGTGAAAAATAGATTTTCAAATTAATGTGATGGTTTTGTAAAATGTAACTGATTACTTTAAGGACAATAAATCTTAATTTTATTAATTAAAAAGTATTATTAGACTAGTGACCTCACTTCAAGTCAACTCCGACAAGTAATGTTACTACTATACATATAATATATATGTATATAGGACTGGCGACCTATCCAGGGTGTACCCCCACCTCTCGCCCAATGTACAGTGGAGACCATCATGACCCCAAAAAAGGGAATAAGTGGGTTGGAAAATGAATGAATGAATGAATGAATATATGTATGGCATACATAATTAAATTTTGTAATACATATATATTTATTTATTTTCATTTTAAAGTAGTTTTGTTGAGAATCAGTGATACATAATAAACTTTAATTACGTATGCCAGAGCATTCACCATGTAATGAAAAAAAACAACACTTCATGAATAAATGAAAATGTCTTGGCACTTCTGTTGTTTATTTCTTAACATCTTGAAATCTTGGAGCAGACGACTACAAACCTGAAAGCCACTCAAGGCTGAGCGAGCACTTGAATTGTTTTCCACTGTGTGCGTGTGTGTATTCTGCTCACGATCGTCTCCAGAGATAAAGGAGCACTAGTTGGTAAACTTGTGGTTATAAAAAGTGTCTCAGTCTGACAACCGGAGCTGTTGCCATGCCAACGGCAGAGCTAAAGTATCCACATCTGAAGCTATAAAAAAATCAGAATTGATGAGGTCACTTTGTCTTTGCTTTTTTTTATATAACTTATTAAAACAAGTCTTCCACATAAATATAATGTTTGTGCCTTCTTGGCAAAAGAAGGAACTCATAAGTTTTCATATATTTACTACAAGGCAGGCCCTGGTGGTGAACTCGTGAAATATATTTCACGCAATTTTATCAGAGCAGCATCGCAGGTCAAATGCAGAAAATGGTTATGGTTTAAGAATTTGAACAGTCTCTGTGTCTTTGCTAATATAATTTAAATTAAATATGGACGGAAAACCTTGAGATGACAATGAAAATAAACTTCCACAATTTTGGTAAATTTGAAGAAAGTGGTAATAATCGCAGCAGAAGCATGTAAGACCCTAATGCTAAAGATGGTGGGGCAAATAATACAAATAGTTTCATTTATATCAGGACTTGGTTAGGGTAGATGTCTGAGAAAATTAGATACTTGAAAAAACTCTTTTTAAAACTTACACTCACAACTACGACCAACCAAGAACTGAGTTTTCACAGAAACCTGCCAAGAACATTGATGCCAGTTTTACTTTGGTCTTCCTGTTTGTCAAAGACATGACTTAAGGGGAGGGTCTTAAAGTGTTTGATATCATTTACTAAAATTTTTAATTTTCAAATGTTATGAATAATAGGAATCCCCTGAATGGATTTGGATCATTATTTGGAGACACACTAATAAGCCGGATTTCTGTTCAAATACCTGGGCACGTTTGGTTTTCATTTAGGTCCCCTTATAGAACAGAGCAATGAGTTGGAAAGAAGAATCAAGTGTAACCTGTGCAATCTGGAATGAAGAACAGATGTTGAAATCACGGATGAGGGACTCCTGCCTTTTTCTCTTTTTAGGACCGTCAGCCAGATCCAGACAATATGGTTGAGAAAATCCCATGAGCCTGAAGTCAAAATGAGAACAGACACACTGTTCACGCCAAAGCGTTATTTATTGTTTGTGTTCCGTTTTGCCAATCTTTAACTCAAACTCAGTCATATGATCAGGGCTTCACTGGGAATCAGAAAATGATCAGTCATTTCTAGAGACATTTTCATTACGTGCTGTAGAACTAATCATATGATTAGAGATTTAGTGTGTAATTTTGTTTCTTACTGTCACATCAGAGTGTAGTGACAACTTGAAGACAAAATTTGATGAAAACCATTCTCCTGTGCAGCTTTTTAGACTGTTGGATCAGACTCTTCAATGGATCTTGATGTATATAAAAGTTATTATTAGGGTGCCTCATTTCTTAGTTCCTGTATTCTCTGGATAAGTCACGAAATTAGAACACTTGTCAAGAACTGTCTGACATTCAACAAAGTGAAAATTAGTAACAGTGTAGTTCCACTACTTGCACCTCCATGACTCTAAAGCTGCAAACCCATGCTAATAATCCATTCTAACTTAATCAATGCATAATCTTAAGGTTAAAGGTTTGATAATAATATACAAATGCTCAACTATTAATTAGTTTTAGTGTATTAGAAACCTGAAACCTACCAAGAACGTTGATACCAGTTTTACTTTGGTCTTCCTGTCTGCCATTTTTGATGTGAAGTCAAAGCTTTCCAAACTCTTTATATTTTGGTTTTCCTCCATATTTGGCGGAAAACCAAATATGGAGGAAAGTATGGTGTAAACTTATACCATACTAAAGTTATTGAGTTCAAGCTGAACAATGATGAGGTTCTGTTTAAAGGGGCCATATTATGACAAATGTTTAAATATTAATTATTTCAACTACTTAAAAATTTTCACTACTTTACTTTTGGTATATATAAACTACTTTTTGGTGTTGGCAACGTCATAAAAGCCAAGAATTGAAATAAATTAAAATGTTGGGTGTTGTAATTTACAATATGGTGAATTTTATAATACTTTTTAAACATAGTTCCAGAATTTAAAGTTCATTTGATGTTGATTTGGGTCTTTTTCCATTTTTGTTTTCTGACAAATGCTTCACTCTCTCTCCCTCTCTCTATGTCTTTTGTCCCGTTAGAGGGATTCCATCATAAATTTTATCATGGCAGACGCATCCCCTTGACACAGGTTACCTGTAGACACATAGCTTCCATATCCTCCTGACAGCTATTGGGGAATCCAAATGAAGAAAATAGATTAAGTCACCCACGCAGCAGGAATAACCAATTGGAAGTGATCAGCCGGCTGTCAAAGCAGAGCAATATTAAACTGGAGGTGACGCTATGAAAGCTGATTAGTTTTGATTGAGTTCAAACAAACCTGGGGAGAGACTTCTGTTTTGTACATGAGCTCGAGCCAAGACTGATTAACCACTGATATGTGCTGACAGCTCTGTCCCGACAGAAATATTTCCATCAGTCTGGGATTGATAGAAGCAAAAGCTTGAATATCAGAAGTTAAATAAAAAGTTTTAAAAAATACTGTTTCAATTGACAGCCCTAACGATGTATGCAATTTTCAGGATGTTTTTTGGGGCCCAGTTGAAGAAATTGATGAGCTTATAGGGATTATAAAACATACTGAATGCATACAATTGCTTTTAACAGTAGGACAAAATACTGTAGTTATTTCTATAAAAAGTATTTTAATCATAAACTATATAAAACCATGGACATAGCGTTTCACCCATAGCTTTCTTATGAAGTGGTTGGAGGCTTACAGTGTGCATGTGTGGGACAGAAAATATGCCTGAGTGCCAATCACTGAGATCCACCTATAGTTAAATTTTGATTTGAAATATAAAGTGTAGGTTTCAAAAATATTATTAGTTTTGATATTTTTGGTTTAAAAAAAACATTACAGGGGTTATTACATAATTTGCAAGGAAATTCAAATTAAAATGTGAGAAAATTCATGGTCGTCTTTCAATTTCATTTTACAGGCTGCAAATCGGTTCCATCTAGAGGCGAAATGAAGGGATAACCCTTAGAAGTACAAGATTTGTGATATGGTTTGTATTTGGTACAGTTTATGAGGTTCAACAAGAGGTTAATTTTAGTATGAGGTGTTACAAGAGGTTCGTCTGATACATTTTTCTGATACATACATTATTAAAGCAAATTGTGATTTGATGCTGGTGTGCTTCTATCTATAGTTCCCATACGATGTCAGTAAACCCCTGAATTATACAAATTATCTCAGATTATTAACACTGAGATTCTAATACCTCACAAGTAACAAGTTTCGGGAGGAGTTTTTCAGGGCTACTCAAGCAAGAGCTGTTCACATTCATTCCACCCATTCAAGACCATTTAAGGGGTTTTCGGATCCGGATCATCATTCATTCCTACACTCCTCACTCGGACAGCTTGCTGAGTAGACTTTAGTTATCCTCCACATGTGCTTGCATCACAAGGCTGGTCCAGGTTAACAAATTTGTGAAAAACAAGTCCATAGGCCTGTTTAGTTCCTGTCTATAAAACTGTCAGCACATATCTAATTTAATTCCACATTTATAAGAGTACAATGATGAAATATCAAAATTTACTTGTTTTTTTCCTGTTTATGCAAACAAAAAAATAAGTATTGTCACTTTTAACTGGAAGTGTAAACTGCGTCTTTGAAGATCCCTTCTATATGAATGATTCTTTCCCAACAGTAAAGTACGCATTATCTGGAATGTTGTATATAAATACCAAGTTCACTTAAAAGTTTTCTCTAAACCTATGACAATTGTCTTATGCTTTTGAAACTTAAAATAAAAAATATGCAAATATTCAGCTTCAAAAAAATCAATAAGTGAAGCACCTAACTCAAGGTCATATTGTAGTCTTTTTCTGTTTTGACAAAAATCGACCGAACAACCCTGGAAATATTCATGCATGCAAGCGTCCACACTCAAACACACGGACACGCAATTTGCGGAGCGGTATGCCTGTGTTTGCCCTTGCTGCACCTGTCAGGAAGGGTTAGATGAGTTCATGCTTCAGCTGGCAGGAATCCAATCGAACCCAAACACAGCTTTCAGAAGAACCAGGCAGGAGACACAGGATGGTAAGTTTTCCCTTGGCCTTTCAGACCAGCAGATAATCTCAGAACGATGTGGTCATTAGCCAAGAGTTTATTACAAGAGCACATCACCAATTCTTTCAAGTATGGAAAATTTGTCTATTGTTAGTTTTTATGGCCTGATATTGCTTTATATTTTAAAACGTACAACAAGTTCTTTTCGAAATCACACAGTAGACAAGTCACTTGATCATGTTAAAACTTTACAACTTGGATGTGAGTAGTGAGGTTTAGTAGTTGACAAACACACTGCGCTATTGAATGGCTAATAGTCTGCTGGACCTGCATTAGATTTTTTCAGTCTGGACAGCAATTTCAAATAGACCTAGTACAGTTTCGTATGTGGTCCTTGATCAAATACGTTTTTATTTTTTTTCAAACGTGTCCTTTGTCTGACAGGTTGAGTTGACTGGCTGAACTTTTTCATCATCAATCGCCATTCAGATGCACTTTCAAACAGTTGTTCCCATGATTTCACTACAGGAAAGTGCTCAAAAGATTACTTAAGGAGCCATATTATGCATAATCAACTTTTCCGACATTCCTATAATATTTATCCTCATCAAAAACATCTCTCAAGTTTTATTCAGAATCTTTCAAGCATGTTTGTGTACCCTATATTTCCTTTTTTGTGGGCTGAAAACGCCTCAATGTTCCTTGCAACGGCCATAGTTCTTACCTCCGCCCACTGACCAATAGCATTAATCACTAGTACTGCTCATCTCTATGCAGATCGGGTGCACTGCTTACCAGGAAATGAGAACAGCAGCACCGCACTGAAGAACAATACAGAGAAAGTGTGTTTTCTGTCAATTATAATATAATAAGCATTGGGGTTTGGAGATGATTTCTAATGTGAAACATTAAGATGGATGATGGCATCATCCCAATCACCAACTTATTTATGTCCCTTTCCAGCTCGAGTGGCACACAGAAATCTCTTAATTCTCATTTGAACAACTTCATGCCATTCTATTTGACTTGAAACTGGTGGACATTACGCACTACATTACCCTTGATGCCCACACTAAAAGTCCCTAAAGGGGTGTGGCGAAAACAAGGCTGTGGGAGAAACGGGGGTAAACAGTGCGTTTTGGAGAGGCAAAAAAAATATAACAGTATAATATTTTTTTTACAATTATTATTGCAATCAGGTGCAGTTTAAAATATATTTATTATAATGACTTTAAAAATTGCATAATATGGCCCCTTTAAAGTAGTACAAAGAACATTGTGTTGCTAAAATAACTCTATCTGTTAACATGTTATTCTTATTGGTTTTAAAAATGTTTCCAAGCGGACGGAAAGGAGCAAATCCCAGTTTTTAACCAGAAAATCTTTTACATTTAACTCCACATTCATACAATTATGTATATGCTGATTAAATTGGACCAAGGCAACTTGAAAACTTGTACATTTTTTTTTACCCAAAGTGTTCATACAAGATGACTGAACTGTTATTAAATCCACACATCATGACTTTCTCCCAATGCTCTGCTGAAATTAACACTCATGCGCAGCTCTTGATAATTTCAGGAAAGGATATTGCTTCCCGGGTGGCAGAGCGCTGATAAGCTTGATGATGAGGAGGAGGTGAGTGTCATTCAGGGGAGAATGTGTGATGTATGGCCACTGAATGTCTGATCTGAGAGGCACCCTGGGGGTCACATCCACCCCTGCATCCACTTACACATCACCATCTCAAATTATAGACAACATATCGAAGCAGGGGATAGTCATTACGGTTGATGAACAGGATAACTGAATGACAAATTTGTAAATTTGAAGTTACTGGAACACAACAGGACTGGGGTGACGGACAGGGGGGCTGGCCCAAAACAGTTGCTGGAACACAAACAGAACGCAATGGTTCAGTGTCTAACATGCCTATTTTTAAGCAGCAGGACTTACATACATCATTTACAACATAATTTAAGACATATACACACAAAAAACCTTTAGATTACTTTCAACACAATTTATCTTAATCTTCAATATCATGTTAAATGGCCGTTTAACATGATAGACTTGAGTCTTCGTTTCTATTAAAAACGAAAGCAAACTTGTCTTTTAGACATGTTAGCACGAAGGAGTCAGGACACTTTTTGTTTTGGCCAAATGCCGCCTAAAATTTTTTTTACATTATACAATGCACAATAAAGAAAACACACTAACACAATAATTATTAATTATTTTATTTTATTTTATAATCGCTAATTTCCACATAATACGGGCCGGCCTGCCGACTGCAGGGGACAGCACCAGCCTACGACAAAGGCAGCCTGGCACACCATAGGCGAGTGCTCTGTATATTCTTGAGTCTGGGGAATGCATTGTAGTACAGTAGAGTGAAAAAGGTGGGCAAGAATTGGGCAGATAAAGACAAATGGGGTCAGATAATTACCGGATCCCAGAATAAAATTTTCCGGATCCTTGGAAGCCAGAAATTGAGAGAAAACGGATTGCGTTCCGGCAAACGGCGGAACAAATTAAGCACTGGACAAAGTGCACTATGACATTTACTTGGTAAACTTGGATCACCGCATCCTAAAGATTCCTTCATTTTCCTTTTCAGGGTCACAGTGTTCAGCTGATCCAGCACACTTTGGGCTCACACCTTGGACAGTTCAGCACTCCAGCACAGTGGGAACTCCATTCAGGAAGACCTTCAGCTGGCCTCGAATCATTGTCCTTCTTACTGAAAAGCCACAGTGTCATCCACTGCACTACTGTGCCATTATATATGTTTTATTTACAACTTACCTACACTACATCCATTCTCCAAGGGGCAAACGTTCAGCCTCCATAAGCAAGGTATTGAATACATACCCTTAATTTATTACTTGTTCATTTATTAAATCAACTTTCCATCTCACTGTCTTGAGTTTTGACAAAGTATGACAGTACTATATACTGTACTGTGAAACAACACAAGCATTTAGAACTATCTAAAGGTGCTGCAACCCTGCGATAAAGACAAACAACCAAGGCACTTAAACTAGTCAGTATAGCTGTGCATTTAATCAGTCAGCTCAAACAAAATGCGCTGTCGTAATCAAAGAGTTCTGGCAGTGTTTGTACAGCATCCTGTGATTACGTTGAGAGAATCCAGAGAAATGGACTGCGTGAATCTATGCATGTTATGGGCAAATGATGAAATTACCATGCACGTGTGTGTCCCTCCATGTGAATGAATGGAACAGCTTTGCGTGCCATTAGTCATGCCGTGGAATAGTGCTCAGCTAATTGGGAGTAAAAGCAAAGAAAGGAGCGAAGCCTGTTTAAAACAACGGGCACCTCTTTCAATTGACTGATTTGATTGCAAATTCAATATGACAAAGCCCCACTTTGCTGGCTTGTTTTGTAATTGCCCCAGGGATGTGCTCCAGAAAGATGGAGCATGCAGAGGCAACAGACAGAATCCAAGCTATACCTTTTACTTTCTCAATTGAAAGATTGCGGAAATATGTAAATTGCCAGGAAACACTCAGATCAGGTTTGATTTTCAGATCAAGGAAAAAAGAGGAACCATAAAATTCCTTGAAATCTGTTGGCATGGCTTTCTGGGAGTGGTGGAAGGTGGAGTGTGGCAGCAATACAGGTTTGGCTTAGTGTTGTCGCTTGAAGAGCAGCTCAGATTCTTTATTTTTCCAGAGTCACAGACACAACAGGTAAACCAGTTGAAAGGGTCCTCAGTCTTTATTTGGTGAGTCCTCACCTGCAATGGAGTAAAACTAGTAGAACTAAATGCTTCATTACACTCTGTGCATGTGAATGGGTTAATTATGTCAGTTTTAATATCCCAAAAATCTACAACTAGATGTTTCTGCTCCTTTGTTGCGGTCTGAAACGTTCATGGTTTTGGTCCATCGTCAGACACTGTAATGATGTCAAGTCCACTAGACACAACAATGACTTAATTGAGCACGGAGTGTTTTGCTGTTGCAGATGCCAAATTGGGTGTAATTCCTACATTTTGCCACATGCTCAGGAACTTATTCAAACACAGGCTTCATGCCAAGATTCAGACCTTTCTTTCAGTACATTTACTCCCCAGGAAAACCACAACACCTCTATTCTTTTCCTACACATTTGTGTGGACAGGTTGTATGGAGACTCAAAGCTGTTCTGTTTTCAGAAGTGCACCTAAAATGAGGCCATTGGGCCTCATGGCAAAAACAATTCCAAGAAAATGATTTGAAAAGAAGGCTGAATATAAAATACATGATTTTTCGACGAATGGACAGTAGATAAATAACTTTCTTCTGTGAAATTGACTTCACAGACAGCTTTTTTCACTGCCTATGCTTAGCCTGACATTCTGAACCCACTTTGCACATAAAGTAGTGCAAGAATAATACATTTCTCCATATTTTGAAACGAAATATATGGCATAGCCTTGTGCAATGCATTTCTGATAAGCACAATGGTTACAATCAAATAGAGTTATATATTTGTAGGACTTAAACAAGGGGATTAAAAATTCGGCATTAAAAAAACCTAGTGTTCAGAAGAGCACAAGAGGTTATTTAAAGTACTGTATGATGTAAATGTTGTAAATTGTAACAAGTCTTTTATTTCCTGTGAGACAAAATGTGCATTTTCTCATCATGAGGATCTAAATGGTCTGATTCCACTGACACATTGACACTTCGATGTATGCATTTCTCCCATGAGCGGCATGAGTAATTTAATAAAAAAATAGTGGATGTAATTCAAGAAGCTGCTCGCTATATTATCTTTTCTCATTATTTCATTCAGCTGCTGTCTCTTGATTGGAGATCAGGTGTTGCGCGTTGATCTGCATGCGATTGCCTGCATTGAGAGCCCTCCCACAAAACAGTGTTGTTAAAAAAAAAAGCACAGTTCATGTTATAACGTCATCAACTAAAATGTACAATCCTCTTTTCCATTAGAGTGGAATCTGGAATCGCACCATGTAGTCTTTTGTATCGCTGCATACGATCCTATTCAAGTCAATGGAATTTTGGAAAGTGTGACCGCCCCATTAAACCCCTCTCTCCTTTCACTCTTTGTCCGACTGTTGCCAATAGACCAATTGTTTCAATGTAAAGTGCCATACACTTTAGAAAAAAAATTACAAAAATTGCGTGACTGCTGGTAGATGGTGTTGTTGCATACTAGTGCAAATGTAAGCGTGATATCCCATTTATCATTTTTACTCTCTGAACTGTGGTCATCAGCACCCAAACATTACAACATTTATGACACGTAATTTGCAAGTCTCACAAAAAAGTGCTTGGAACAAGTATGAGGTTTAGGGGGGTTCGCCTGGCTAGACACAATTTTCTTTTGACCTCTTTGCATTTTCAGGGAATTTCTGAATTTTTATTGTATCTGAAAACATAGAGTGTTCAGTTCGCAATTGTTGAATTTTTTGCAGTAAAAATTTTTAATGACAATTTAACTCTTGGAATCTATTTTTTTTTGTAAAATTCCAGGTTTGTTGTAAAATTAAAGAAAAAAAACATTGGTACATTGGTAAAAAAAAGATAACATTTTTAAACTAAACAAATATATGAAGCATAGCCACAAAAACTGTTTTAAAGGTCATTCTAAGGGTTCTGCACTTAAAAATAAGGTTAAAAACTTAATCAAGGTTTAAGGTTAAAAATAATCTCTTAATAACCACTAAATATAGCATCCTTTGGCTATATTTACATTTTTATTTTTTACAGTTCTCCTCTGCTCTCATAGAAATCTGGTTCTAAAGCAGCTCAGAGGATTTGAATCAATGCAAACATAATCAAGATGCTTTTGTAACACAGTTAGAGTTGACAGGACTTGGAAGAAATGTATCTTGACATAACAGTAAGTAATGTCCTAAGTCTCTTCACCTGATATATATCCTATATATAGGATTATGTCTATCTCTAAAAAAAAAAAAAAACCTCCCAAACTTGACATTTATAAAAATCTTGCCATTCTTTTTATTCAGTTCAGTCCATGGGGTTCTGCTGGAGCAAACATCTTCAGCTTCACTGTGAACGGTGGGGGTATCAATGTTCTTCTAAGACAATGTCACTGAACCAGAATGCTGCCTTTCAGAGAAAACGGTCCATAAACAAATTTTATTTGTGATATGTAGAAGATAGACTACTATTTGATTCTCAGCTAATGTAAGGCTATTTCAAACTCACATTTTTAGTCTTTCAGGCTGACTGGAAGAGAAATGAAGAAGCAGCGGGCCGGATGTGGGTGGGACAATCACACTATCAGGAGAAAAGCGTGGGCCCTGAGTTTATTCTGATCAGCTCTGCAGAGGAGCTAGAGTTTAATGAGCGATTCTTCACCAACTGCCATTAAATAGCCTGAGATTATCAAAGTCACGCTGAACACATCCATGCATCATTATTGTAGGACGAGGCCTACAGCAAAACATCCATCACGCAAGTGTGAGAGGTCAGCAGGGCGAGGAATCACAATAATGATGAGACAGAGCCTTTTTTCCTAGTTGCCTTTCATCTGAAGGGAAGGAAAATAAGGAATAAAGATGGCAGATATTGGAAAAAATATACAATATTAAATAGTCTCAATTTAATTTCTCGATCTAATAGGTTTTGCCAAAATCTATGATGTGATTCTTTTGCTAAATAAATCCTTTTAAACACCCTTCAGTCTACATGTGTAATTTAGCATATGTGCCTAAATCATGTAGTCGATGCGTATTCAAATATCCATGAGCCTTCATATAGATGCATTAAAGATTCCATGACTTATGCATGTGTATGAAATGCTACCAGCTGCAAACACTTTCCATGAGAAGAGCTCTATAAATATCTTTAATAAGACATCCGATCAGGAAATATAATAAGAGTTTGGCCCTCAGTGGTGAAACATAGAGGAACCCAGAGGCCTGACAGTGATGATAAATATTCAATATTTCACAATCACTAGCTGAAATGCGTCTCTCATTTGATTTCTGACTGAAGCAACATTATTCATAGAGGCCCACTGACTGTGAGTGGGCTGTTATGTTGCCATGGTGACTAGTTTCTTCCTACTTCCGCTTGCTAGTTCAAAGAATGGGTTGAGAAGGACACCTTGTGGAGGAGATTGACTGGTGCACATGCCAAAAACATGTTTTTCATTGCAATCCATTCATTTATCCATCTCAGAGCAATTTTATAAAACTACAGGAGAAGACTCACAGATGGGCCATGACAGGCACATATTGCAGCAAGGTTAATAACAACCTTTGAAATTCTAGATGATGGTTGGTCCATGTTTTACTCCAGAATCTGCTAATACACCTGTCAGAATGTCATTCCAAGCATAGACCAAATTGTTTGCCATTGCCAAAATGTTACTTGTGAGCTCCATACGACAAAATATTGTAAAACAAAACAGTTGTCCAAAATAGGTGATTCTAGAATCGGGACTTTAGGGGTACTTGGTACAAGTTAACTATATTTATGTATACCGTGCTGGATAAAATGGGTTCTGAGGAAGGAGAAATAGCTATATTTGGCGCATTGGGGTGGCAAGCGACGTAGTGATGGAGTTGATCATCCTATAACAGAAGGGTTGGTTGACCAATCCCTGCCATGTCCATTCTGCTGTTGTGAGCCTCTTCATTGCATTGTATAGATGTGTGTGAATGGTGATGGGCAGGAGGCCATAGGTGTGAAACTGGTGAAATCTGTCAGGGTTACCAAGGTAGCTTATCACCACCAGTGTGTGAGTGTGGAGTGAATGAATGATGCTCTGAAAATTGTAAAGTGTCTGGAAAAGCACTGTATAAATTGAACGCATTATTATGAATATGTAAGGGTGAAAAAATTCAACTGCATTGTGAAATATTGTAGTAAATATTGTTGTAAATAGGTATCTAAATCGACAATGGTTAAATAAAGATTTGTGGGCAATTAGTCCAAATTTCTATCCTGTCAAACTTACTACACTAATTTTAGATTGAAGATCCGAGGTTTAAATGTATTTATGGTTTGTTGTAGACGTACCTTTTCTGTCCCATCTTCCGTTCTGAGAAGGGTCTTAAATTGCGCAGTTTGATTTTTGTTTAAAGTTAAAATTAATGTGACATATAACAGGTTTTGTTACAACTTTAAATAAAGTTAGCTTTTGACGCTTTGCATAAGATAACGGTACTTTATTTCTGAGAACAACACCTCTATGTTACACGTACGCTCTCTTCTATTACACGTCTTCTCTATACAGTATTTATTAACCAGGTAAACCTTCCTCACCATAGCGCCGTCTACTGGTCTTCAATGAACTACAATCACAAAACACAGTACAGTATTATTCTATACAGAACTGAATTGGTGAATATGAATAATTTACCCACGATATTACAGGTATTAACAATTTTAAAAAAGGTTAAAGAACAATAATTGTTTACTCTGAACAGTTGTATATTTTAATATTTAGGACCACAGTTTTAATCACAACGAATACGTTCATATTATATGTCAACCACATGATAGATTAAGGGAAAAGACTGCAGCACAATATTTTGAACATTTATTTTTAATTTGTACATTGACTACACTTTTAAAGTTTGGCGTCCATACTGTGCTTGAGGAAAGGATGAAGTCACGTTTCGTGTGCTATCTAATAGAGAGCCAGTCAGAACTGGTCCAATAGTAGGACAGTGCCAGTAGAAGTGAGCCAGTGGCATTTGAAGTGTGCCAGTGAAAGTCTGTAGCCAGACACTCTTGGCTGTTTTACATAACCCTTTTGGACTTCAATCTGCAGTTAAACTACATTTCCCAGGACTCCTCACCGTATGACGTTCCTGCAACATGGCGACCCGCTGTAGCTGTCACTTTGGAGAACGCAATTTAGTGAAGGCTCGATTGAGTCTAGAATAGGAATTAAGTTGAATTGAACATTTTTGGATTTCTGTCGATGAAGAAAGATGTTCGATGTGCTGTTAAAAGCAATATTATGTAATTCCAACCGGTAAACTGACACTGATCTTAGAGAGAGAGAGAGAGAGAGAAAAAGGGATGTCTTTTTTCAGACCACATGGGCTTTTAATTTTGCCCTTTAAAAGACGCTTTGCTGATATGAAATTGTGTTACGTGAAACGCAGATCTGAGGGATGTGTGAAAATTTTTACAGTTATGATGCATAAATGGATGAAAAGCATCAGCCCTGTAAGAAACTTCAGTTCCAGCGCGACTATGAAGGTAACATAGCGCTTTCTGCTTTTAAGGATTTCTGCTCTTCTGATCTGCAGTCACTTATTATGTTAACGGATAAAGTTGTAATACATACAACTTTTGGTACCGATAAAATTAGAATTCAAAAGACTTTAACAACAAATGTTGATTTGATTTGTTTGCTTTTTCATTTGTTTGCTCACTAGGAAAATAGACTATTATTTATGTTTATCCCAGGTTGGGGTCACTTGTAGATAGTTTTTACAGGTATGTGACTAAACTGACTAAACATATTTCCTGTTTATATGTTGAAAGGAACTCTTGATTTGTTTGCGTTTATTGATTTCTAAGCTCAATACATCAAAGACAAGTACAGTAGTGACTCAAATTGTATTTCTTTGTTTCACAGGAGAGATTCGACATGTCAGATTTTCCAGTGGAGAGAATCCGAAACTTCAGCATCATCGCTCATATCGATCATGGCAAGAGCACCTTAGCAGACCGCCTCCTGGAGATTACGGGTGATTCTCAGCATAAACAGCCTACATCTCAGATCATCTTAAGCTTTCTTTCATTAACTTCATGTTGTTTGTGCAGGTGCCATTGCGACGAGAGCGAGTAACAAGCAGGTTTTGGATAAACTGCAGGTGGAGAGAGAGCGAGGGATCACTGTGAAAGCTCAGACGGCATCGCTCTTTTACCAGCATGAGGGACAAAAATATCTGCTCAATCTCATTGATACACCGGTAAGGATTTGACAAAGTCCTTATTCTTATATAAAGTCCAAAGATCAATATTGAGTTTTATAACAAATCTAAGCCACCGATCGAATTTTTCAAGATATGCAAATTTGTCGCCTCTGCCTCTCCTTCTAAAGGATTGTTTGATTATTTAGTGTTTGTGGAAAGTCTGAAAAAAAACAATAACTAAGGTTTATAAGTGGCATTGGTAAGTTTTAAGCTCTCCAAAAGAACTTATTAATGAGCAGTAATGCATTCTGGTCCTTTAAATCCCTCAAATGTTTAGTTGTTTTACAATTCCTATATCTTTTCAGCTGTTTACCTGCTCTTAGCTTAGCATAGCTCATTGAATATTATCAGCAGCTCTTTATTTTAAAATGATCAAAGAGTTTCCATATTTATATAATGTGTTATTATTTTTGCAGGATCTATGCCACGCGTGCTAAAAGTGTTTTTGCTAGATCTGGAGAAAGGCAATATATTTTTCAGAATAGTAAAGAGGGAGATGGGCAATGACATGCTAAAAAATAGAGTAGTCTTTCTACAAGCGTCTATTTCCAGTGGAACAAATATTTAAATATTCTAGATGATATTCCAACATCCACCCAGTACTGAGCGTGTGAGAAGGGATCGAGAGAGTGCGTCACAGAGTTTCTTTAACTTGCGCTGCAGAACAGCACTTTCCACTTTATAAACGTTATTTCTTTTAGGAAACATTGACTCTAACTTTTGTTACAGCACATTATTGGTAATCTATACATAATGTTTCGCTTGATTTAAAGTGTTTTAAAGCTATCAGCCCCTTTAAGCACTGTCTGCAATCGGAGAATGGAGCACCAGGACCCGTAAGTGCATCGCAAGTCAGACTTAACAAGATAATAGAGCAGAACTGTTGGTGTTTTTCGTAACTTGGAATTTTTTTCGTATCTCAAAGCAAAATATTTCCCGCAAGACCTTTCGTATCTTAAACATTTTGTAACTTGAAGCATTCGTATTTCGAGGTGCCACTGTGTGTCTAATCGTGCGTGTCTACAACCAATCGTCAAATTCAAACAGGGCAATACAAAAAGAGTTGTCAAAACGAAGTATAGTCAAATCTAAAGTGTCAAACCTCTGTTTTCAAAAATGAACATTAAGGTTGATATCAACAATGGCTTGTGAACTTCTTACTGACAGTCTGTTCACAAATCCATTTCCTCTTCTATCATTCTCACGAGGGCCACGTGCTTTGCCCTCCCGTTAACATGTAACAAAACAATGTGAAAAATAAATGTGTAAAAATAAGTGTACATGTTTGCAAATAAAGATTAAGTTGTTGGGGTTTTTTTCGGTATTAATGTTTGTACTAAAACATGTTATAAATATTCTTTTCATGCTTATTTATCTGCATGGATTCACTGATCTCTGAATTTGTTTCAGGGTCATGTTGACTTCAGCTATGAAGTGTCACGGTCCATATCCGCTTGCCAAGGGGTTCTGCTGATTGTGGATGCTAATCAGGTAAACCACCGATTATCAGACAGGTTCAGGTTTTTCTTGGTAAGTAGATGCTAACCATTTTCAAAAAAACTAGGATTGTTTATTTATATATTCACTGTATATCAATAATTAAAGGCAGCAAAATTAAACACTGGTTGTCTCTGTGGCAACAATATTTGATTTCTTCAGAATTTTAAAACTAACTATGAATTTTTTTTCTCAGGGAATCCAGGCACAAACTGTCGCCAATTTCTTTTTGGCATTTGAGGCTCAACTTACAATAATTCCAGTGTTAAACAAGGTAGACATGATTGACCTTTCTTCTGAATCACTGTCAGGGATTGTAATAGAGCCTTTGTTAGAGCCATAACTTGAATGACTTTAAATTACGTTAAATGTAGTTTTATTTTAATAACTGCAAGGTTTATTTTGTAATCAGGGCACTAGTGGTTCAGAAAGAAAGAACTAAAGTTTTTTTTTTCATTATTAATCTGTGAATGAATCAACGGACTCTCACAAGTTGTCTTCGCTGCAGGCTGTAGCGCATGAGTACTTGCCGACGTCATGCATGTTGTAGCACGCATGTGCGGTGCGCATGAAGTAAGTGCTGTTCAGGGGAATTTTCTTCAAATCCACGTGAACGAAGTTAGAGTTAGTGTAAAACACTAGAAGTAAACATGCGTGATTCGATATGGGGTCCTTTGTTTTAATACAAACCCTCACAAGCGTACACAAAGACACAGCTCAGTTTCCTTGACAACACACTAAAACTTTCTTCTTCTCATGTCCTTTTTCCCTGGTCAGCTTTATACCGTATTAGTAGCTATTGCCACCTGCTGGACAAACACTCTCCTAATCCAAAGGCACAGGTAGGGTGTGCATATTCCTCAACAAAACTGAAAAAAAAATATGTATAAGAAAATTATCAAAATTAATTGTTCTTGATTTTTTTCACATTAGGGTTAGGGTTAGAGTACGATAATGGAGCATACGAGACAGGTTGACACAAACTCCAGGGTTTATATAGTCAGACACCGTGCATGACATCTGCGTGCAACGGTCTGCAGCGAAGACTGTCTCCACTCTCAAGAAACCTCCAAACTGAACTAAAGATATACTGAACCAATAATCTTAATAATATGTTTTACTGAAATGGTGCCTTTCATGACACTCTAGGACACCTACAAACATATGATGCAAATAAAATAAAATGAAGAAGCCACACATTTAATATTAAAATCATTATCAAAAGGTTTCATTTAAAAAGAATGTTTTCAGATTGGTTTCAAAATTCATCATAAATGGACCAGTGTGAAAGTTGTCTTGTACCATTACCTTCAATATTTGCTGAATTATTTTCATATAGGCCTCTAATGTTTACTGCAGTCTTATTTGTCTCGCTCTCTCAGATGTCTCACCTGCTCACCAAAGATTTCTAATGCTCTTCTCGGGAATGTGATGACGTAAATGTATTTAATTACATTTATGAAATCTGAATTTTGTTATCTCTTCTATAAATCCACAGATTGATTTGAAAAATGCTGATCCAGAGCGAGTGGGAAAACAAATAGAAACTGTTTTCGATATTCCAAAAGAGGAGTGCATCAAGGTGAGCTTGATTGAACGTCAGTCCTTGCATCCTATACAGTTAATGTTCCAAAGGGGACGGGGGACTCTGAAGACCCCTACCTCTTTTCATGAAGTTTAACCCCAGAGCTTGTTTTGAAAATCAAAGCAGTTGATTACAACATTTTAAATTTAGCTTGATTTTAGTTTGAACAAATGTGTCATTATTTAAACGAAAAGTATACGAATTCAGACTGTGTTCAAAACTTTTGTGCAATCTGATTACCTTAAAACATCTGAGCCAACTAATCCTACTTTTAAAGTTAACATTACTTTAAAAATATACATTTAGTTTCTACTAATTCATAGGGTCCATCGGCTCAAATGTTTGAGGTAATCATTTTGAATGCTATGGGTTTTTTTTTCTTTTTAGCTTTCTTGTGTTTATATAAATCTCAGGTCCTCCACCAATTTGGGTTTGAGACCCCTGGACTAATATTACCTCATTCAAGTGCCTTTTTTATAATTATATTCTTTCATCCTTCATTTATCTGTTAGGTCTCAGCAAAACTGGGTACAAATGTGGACCTAGTTCTTCAGGAGGTGGTCAAGCGCATTCCTCCGTGAGTTTTCCTCCTTTCTCCACAAGAGGCCACTGTTAAAGTAAATAAAACAAACAGCACAACTTTACAGTCAAGGAGCTTTGATGACCAATTCTCAAATGACACATTCAGTAATATAACATAAAACTATATTCAAAAATTTATACTAAAATATTCATGTGTGTAAAATGAGTTTTTTTTTAATTTATTTATTTATTTTTTTTATTTAGACCGACGATGAAAAGGAATGATCCATTTAAAGCCCTAGTCTTTGATTCCATGTTCGACCAATACAGAGGAGTCGTGGCAAACATCGCTCTTTTCGGAGGACATGTTTCCAAAGGAGACCGAATTGTTTCTGCTCACAGCAGGAAAATTTTCGAGGTCCATGAACTGGGCATCCTGAGGCCTGAGCAGAACCCCATTGACACACTGTAAGACTTCAAGACACTATTCACGTAAGAGAGGAAAGAGAGGCTCCGGTGAGAAGAAACCCGGAAATAGTGTGTAGAAAATTAAGAAAATAGAAGTCTTACGGTTGCGTGCGTTCGATGCTGTAGGAATGAGTTGTAGTCAGAGTTGGTATCTGATCAACAGTGTAATATATTTGACTTGCTATTCTGCTAATGTAGCCTGTAATAAAACTGCCCTTGGGATTCAACATTTATTTTCAGCCTAATTATCAGTGCCGTGGTTTTTTATATCAACTTCTGGATTTCTTCCGATGGGAGCCTCTCTTTCATTCTTAAAATTGCTGCTGTGTGAAATAGGTGAATTAAAACATCCAAACAGCCAATTCAAAGACAGTTCATGAGTTGTACCATTAGTATCATATTTTTTACTAAAAAGCTTGATAGTGTGTTGATTTAATAGTTTTTATTTAATATTTGATTATTTACTACATTTAAAAATTTCCTTTGCTAGGAAAAACCACACCAATCAAGAACCTTGTAAAGCTAGAGATCTCCTCTTTTATTTCAGCCACTCCACTCTTCAGATTGCATCAATAGTTAGTAAAAACAATTTTTTTATCAAGAGATTTTCTCACTGTAACAAAACATGGTTTTGAAACTAATGTCTGTGTTAAACTTCCATCCTCTAATGCGAAAATATTAATATATTGCAAAAGTCTACCAAAAGATATTTATTTATTGTGTAAAATGATGCTCTTCATATGCTTAGAGTTATGCATAGAGGTGAAATCAAAGATTGGTGGGTGCTTTACAATGTGTAAACTTCCAGGAAAGAGTCAGAACTAGCAATACTGATGGAGTAAATATTAGGCATCAATAAATAAAGTATCTAGTCAATAACAAAATCCAAAAGAAACTTTTGATTTAATTGGAAATTTAAAAAAAAAATGTTTTTCAGAAGAGCTACACTGTAAAAATTAATTATATTAGATGTGTTGATTACTCACGGTTTGGAAGATTGACGTTTTAGTCACTTCAGAAGGGGGAAGTTTGTGGCTTGTTATGTGCCAAATAATGCATTTGGCGGTTAATTCTGGCAATAGTGGACCATTTGCCATCTAAAAATTCATATTCAGTGTCAGACTTCAGCTTAAATTTGCTGACATTTCTTTGAATATTTCAATATTTTGACCTATCAGAGGACTGAACAATTCATGCTGAAAAACTGGGCATCCTGAAGACTTCAAAAAGAGTTATCAATATTAAAATTTTATTTAAAATGTTTAAATTTATTATTTAAAAAGTGTAAGACTGTTAGTTGTTCACAATGAATAGAACAAAGTAGCTGTTTGAAGCATTTTATGATCCGTTATGCAATTACGATTTTGTTGTTTATTCGAAGAGATACACATCATAGAAAGTCTTTAATCTTTTTGCCTTCAGGTACGCTGGGCAGGTGGGTTATATGGTCACGGGCATGAAGGAAGTGAAGGAAGCTCAGATTGGAGATACGTTCTACCTCAACAAACAGCCTGTGGAGGCACTTCCAGGGTTCAAACCAGCTAAACCAATGGTCTTCGCAGGTGTGCTTTTAACCCTTCCTGATGTTGAATCGAGTTTAGTTTGAAATGTAATTCTAAATTTAGCAACCTTTTCAGGCATGTATCCCACAGACCAGTCTGAATACCCAGGTCTGCGGAGTGCTCTGGAGAAACTGACGCTGAATGACTCCAGTGTCACCATTCAGAATGACAGCTCTATGGCTCTGGGAGCTGGATGGAGGTACGGTACAAACTCTCCAAGTTACTTTTTCATATGTATTCCTGTATTATTTTTAATAGTAATAATAATTATACTTATTATTTTGGGCATCTTTATTGGCACTCAAGCAGACAGCCAGTTGTTTGAACAATGTGAACAACGAATACTGACTTGAGTTATAAATAGTATTTTAAAATGAATAAAGTGTTTAACTGAAAGACAATACATGGCATGGAGAACAAGTGAACCACGATTGCCTGTATCTCTGTGACATATCATTTCAAAACTTCTCTCAGATGGTATTAAAGTGCACCCAATTCCCTAATTCAGAACAATGCCAATCATACCTTGGGTTTTCTTGATTTCCCATCTAAAAGAGAATGCAGTGTCAAGAGGAAGTTTTTTTTAACTAAATGCTTGAGGATTGGTCTTGGAAAAATTAGAAGCTTAACACCACTGCACACATGTATTTATAAATAATTTTAATGATTTTTTAAACATCAGACTAAAGGTTATGTACTTTATTTAAAATTGGAAACAACATTTATATTTGTAGCATCCCATCAATGTCATCGGTCAAATGAAGGACAAAAATATACATAAAAATAAATAAGCAAACAAATTCATTCTCAAAATAGTACTTGCAATAAATATGCTAATACAAATGCACACTAAAAATAAAAAAAAATTGTTTTTTTTATTGTTATTATTTTCTATGTAAATAATCTCATCCTTTTGCAGTATTAACATTAGTTCAAACTGGGTTTATATTTATCAGGGTGAATATTTAGTAAATTCTTGTTTTATTTAATAATTTATTTATATATGAATGTATGCATTATTTTCTTACATTAATTTTAGCCATGCTGCTACTACTAAAATATTTCCAGATCTTAATTTCTCTTCATCTGTCTTTCCCAGGCTGGGATTTCTGGGTTTGCTGCACATGGAGGTGTTTAACCAGCGTTTGGAGCAGGAATATAATGCTTCTGTTATTATAACTGCTCCTACTGTGCCATATAAGGCTACTCTGTCATCTGCCAAGCTCATAAAGGTACATGACAGTGGCTGCTTCCTACAGCAGTTGTGCTCATAAGTTTACATACCCTGGGAATTTTGCTCATCTTTTGGCCATTTTTTCAGAAAATATGAGTGATGACACAAAAGCTTTTTGGGTAATGGTTTGAGTTGGAAAGAGACCAAATTTTTTTTTTTGGACAGAACCATAAATTTGGACATGAGGCCACAAGGCCTAAAATGACTCGTGAGCCTAGAAGCTTTGCATGGGCCGTTACTGGACATTCCAACATGACAACGATCCAAAACACAAGGCCAAGTCCACTTGTCATTGGTTAAACCAGAACAAAGGGAAGGCTCTGGAGTGGCCATCTCAGTCGCTTGACCTCAATATCATTGAACCACTCTGAGGAGAAACCAAACATGCAGTTCATGTAAGACAGCACAAAAATTTACAAGAGTTGGAGGCTTTTTGCCAAAAAGAACTGGCTGCTTTACCAACAGAAAAGATAAAGAACCTCATCGACAACTACATCAAGAGACTTCAGGTTGTTATTGATGTTCAAGGGGCAATACAAAATATATACCAAATTTTGCTGGGGTATGTAAACTATGTAGTAATAGAAAGTGTAAGAAACCACAATTTTACATGATGTACACAGAACAACACATGAAATGGAATAGGAATATCTCCAGCAGCACTGTTTGAGGCAATTGAATTTGGAAAATGGTTGTCACACCAAACAACTTCATTTTGTTTACTGAACAAACTGGACATTTCACAAGTTCACGACACTGACCTGCCTTGACTTGGAACATGAGTTGGCGGGTCGAACACAGATAAGATCTGAGTTCCCCCCCATACCCCCCTTGAGGGTGTTGGGGTGGAAGGAGGGGATGCCAAATGGTGAATGTTTGGACTGGTTTATATATGTATGTGAAGGGTTAACATAATCAACAACAGCTGTGGCAGATCCTGGTCCATTCTCCCAAAACTCATTGTACAAATGTCACTTAATCTTGTCATGAGCTGTGTTATAATTCTACAAATCTACCCAGCCATCTTTAGTAACTTCAAAATAACACAATAAAGGTCAGCGAGTAGATAAAAGCTAAGTAATGCCAGAAAGATGCACTCTTGATGACAAGAAATAGCAACATTTAGCTAATTAGCATGGCTAGCATAGATTGTGCATTGCATGCTAAAACACTGAGGCCACATTAGCAGATAACTAGAGCAAAACATTGCAGTAAATAGAGATCTTTAGTAAAATCGCTCTGTTGGGTATTTCTTTTGTAGGAGTACGGCAACAAAGTGATTACAATCATCAACCCGGCTCAGTTCCCTGATAAGCCAATGGTACTGGAGTATCTGGAGCCCATGGTGTTGGGAACCATCATTGCCCCAGATGACTTCACAGGAAAAATCATGGCTCTGTGTCTGGTAAAAGCAGCCCATGCTTAACATTTTGTTATTTTGTTTAGCATGTTAGCAGCAATTGATGTTATTATTTTTTTGTTTGTACCTTATATTTAATTTATGGATTTCAGATGTTTCTTTTGTGCACAGTCAAAAAAGGTTTACTGTGTTTTAAATATAACCCAGAACTCAATCAGGTCAGATTTATTTGGATAGCTTTATTTCATGATTTTATTTGAATTGTGAGCTCAATATGGTACCCAGAGTTAATTTGATTAAATTGACCATATTGGATATTTATAGTTTAGTTAATGGACTTCTCAATAAAGGGGCGCAGGGCTGTTCAGAAGAGCATGGTGTACATTGATGAGCATCGAGTGTTGATGAAGTACATCTTCCCTTTGAATGAGATAGTGGTGGACTTTTACGATCAACTCAAGTCCATGTCTTCAGGATATGCCAGGTTAGTTCAGTTCAAGTTTCAAACTATTTATTTTATATATGTTTATGATTATTGTTTCACTAGTCTATTGTTTTTCTAGTTTTGATTATGAAGATGCTGGTTATGAGCCTGCTGATCTGATCAAGATGGACTTCCTGCTCAATGGTCAGCCTGTGGAGGAACTCTGCGTTATTGTCCATAGGTAAGAAACCATCTTCATGTTCATTTGTATCTAACCATTGTGATGGAAGTTCAGTTCAGTTTGGCCTGCTTGCTTTTCCATAGAGGAGGTGTGTTGTAATGGTCATCGTCGGAGTGAAAAAAACTTTCAAATCACATTCTTCCAGAAGCAAACTCAAGTGTTTTTGACTGATGGTCACCATTTATAGCAGATAAAGTACTCAGCATTTAGAATAAGTTAGAAATACATATACATTTTTTGTGTGTGTGTGTGTTGTGGACTAATAATTATGACTTTAATTAAATAGGCGAGCTTGAAATAGGAATGTTTTAGAGCATGAGATAGAGCATGTATTTATATGTTTTATTTTCTTACATGTACACCTTAAAATATGCCCTCTTTTTAGTTTGAGTTTACATGATTCCCAAATTTCCAAATTATTCTTGAATCCCAATTCAGAGATAAGATTTTACAGCCGTCATCAAAATATCATCCAGAAAAGAATTTCGCCCATTATCTCTACAATTGAGTTAGAATTTCAATTCGAGGCTAGAATTTTATCTGAACTCTAAATGCTATAAAAGACATCCACTGTAACTTTAACCCCTATGTTCAGAGAGAGAGCGTACAGCTCAGGAAAAGCAATCTGTGAGCGACTGAAGGAGTCCATTCCCAGACAGATGTTCGAGATCGCTATCCAAGCTTCCATCGGCAGCAAAGTCATTGCTCGAGAGACGTGAGTCTGATGCGTACAAGGCATGTTGTCAAGAAATAATGAACTAAGTTCAAATCCAAATGTGTTTTCCCTTATTCAGGATCAGACCTTTTCGGAAGGATGTTCTAGCAAAATGTGTAAGTAGTTACTCTCGTATTTGAAGGCCACTAGCATTCATTCTAAACTTGAACTGAATGCTTTTATAGTAACATTTTGATATAACACTTAGATTTTGAGAAAAGACATCAGTCTCAGATTTTAACTCTTCCCTGAACTTTTCTTTAACAGTATGGCGGTGACATCACAAGAAAAATGAAACTTCTCAAGAGACAAGCTGAAGGCAAAAAGAAAATGCGCCGCTTTGGCAACATAGATGTCCCAAAAGATGCGTTCATCAGCGTTCTTAGACGAAAGTAGCCCCCTGTGGAACATTATGATAACAGATATTCATTCAAAGCTTTGGCTTGGTTTGTGAATGCGAACACATTAACGATCAGCACAGTGATTGATTTAGAAATGCTGTTAATGTTCGAGGAGCTAAGTGACGTTATTTTCTGGGAACCTAACGCAGGCCAGGGTTGATGGATTAATCTTCATGTGGAAACACCAGTGCAGTTCTCAGAGGCTGTGAGCTAGAGCTTTTCACTGGAAACTGACTGAGTGAGTGCTGTTTTATGAAGCTGCTAAGGTGTTGTGGTAGAAAGCAGGCTTGGTAGGGTTTTTGTAAAACAATAAAATAACAGTTCCCTCAAATATGAACCAATCATATGCACCCAATTGATTTCTCAATTTTAGTTCATCTCCAGAAAACTTTTGGCAACACTTTAAATTAGGCTTATTGATATGCCTTTCATCTATCACCATCACCTCATGTTGCAGCATGATAATGGAGGGCTCCATATTGAAGGGATCTTCACGCATGAACTGAAAACATCCCAGTTCTTCCATAGCCAGCACACTCATTGGACAAATGACCCAATGGGCATATAAGGATATAAGGGATCATAGATTTTAATAAAGGATCAGCAGCCACATACTGGTACATCACACAAAAGGTGCAGGGAGGAGACTTGTCTCGCCCACCTGGAATTTTGGTCTAGGTTAAAATTTGATCTTCCTTGACCAGAGTCCAGGTTTTCATTCATCTATTTTTTGCACATTTTGGAATATTGCATAAAAAAAAACCTTGGATGGAAACATCAGGATGCACATAATTTTTGTAAATGTACATAAAAAAAATGATGTGCAGTGAGTAGGATGAACTTTTTTCCAATATGAAAAAAGTACATAAACTGTGATGGAATTTGTTCCTTGATGGAATGGATACATTTTATTGCAATGTGTTTTTCTGTTGAAACTGAGGTGCAATGGAGTGTTGACAAGACTACGCATACGTGCGTTTCCTCTACGTGTTCTAAGATGCAAGTTATTTTATATGAAAAAATGTTTTCATCTACTGCAGCAACTTCCATTTTCTTTTGATATATGGCACTGGTTTATCAGGAAGTGACGATTTTGCTCTCTTGGATTCGCTGGATGCAAACAATGCTTTATTTGCAAATATGTGATGTGATATTCTAGTTTTGCACATAATTTAATTTGCATCTTTGTATGGAAACATGGCTGGTGTCAAAACCAAGAGTCTGAAAATATGGTTTCAAAACTAGACTAAAACCAATTTTGTGCATCACAAAACTTTTACAGGGGGAATGTGACAAATGAAAACCAAGAAAAACACATTTTAAGGAGTGTTTTATAGAACAAAAAGTAAAGAACCATTCTCATAGTAACTCAAGATGTGGATAAACAAGGGCACTGGAGAAATAAAGACTCTGTACTCTGAATGCATTCTTTAAACATGAAATAAAAACCTTAATTCAAACAAAAGTATTAGATATATATTTGAAAATTGGTCACAGATCAGAGTTTCTAATAAAACTAAAAAAAAAAAACAAAGCCCTTCAGAAGAACATAAATCCACTTTGAAGTCAAGTTTAAGTATCTTGCGGTAAAAAAAAAGACCACTAGCATTGGAACTGGCCTGCTGCATTTTCCCAGTACACTACAGTATAAAAGACAAGTAAACGCTCATAATAATAAATGAATGTGATGTAACAGATGATGAAATTTAAATATATTTTCCAAAAAAGTAATGAAATGATTAAAGAAAATGTTTTATACTGACCTAGAGTTCTGCTGAAAACTTGACAGTAGTTGAGATATGCCCAAAACATTTGAAAACTACTGAAAACCATTGACTTAATTTGCTAATATGTTACACAATGGCAATGGTTAGGACATTTTTTAACAGAACTTTCCCTTTAAGACTTTAGTGGTCCCTGAGGCCAGTTTCCAATCATTCTCATGGATGTCATTGTTTTTCCAGTCTTTCAGTCCTTGTAGTCCTTCATGCTGAGCGTCGGTTCTACCAGCTGATTGTGGACATGCATCAGGCCTGTGGGACAGAAGATTCATCAGTATGTTTAGGAAATCCAGTGCAGATATTAAACCCCCATGGCAGTGCACAGTCCCCCAGAGAGCTAGTCATGCACATTCCAGATGGTTTTAAACTCATATTGACCTGGAGATGAGACAAAGACTAGAACAGAAATAAGATGAAGGAAGATTGCGAGGAAATATTGAAGGAAAACAAACAGCTGTTGAGTTTCACCAAGGGAGGAAAGTGAGAAGTACCATGATCATTGTGTAAAGAGGTTATTGTGTAAACATGTTTGTTTCTTAAGGGGGGGGGGTGTATTTTTTTACAACTTTGTCAATTACTTTGATAACTAGGGACTGGTCCCAAAAGTAAGTTAATCCTTGAGACTAATATTTAAAACTAATATTTTATGTTGTCTTGTCAAAGTAAGCTACAGCCGCCAAACGTTGCCAAGACATCCAAACTGGTCTGACTTTGATCGCTATATATTTTCAAACTGGGACGACTAAAGGAAATTCTAGAGAATGCTGGGAAATTTTACATAGACTTAACATGGCATCAAACTTTGTGAAACTGTAACTTAAACTACTGGAGGTTAAACCAGTCTGTGCAAGAACATACCAACCACTGGGCAAAAAGACTCTTATAGAGGTTAAATATTTACATTGACTTAAAATGGCCACTAAAAACAAATGGAAACAAAGAGAAACTGAGGTTTTTGTTAAAAATAGTATCAACTTACATTTTTATGACATCACTGACAGCTCCCTTGCTACCAAACTTTTCCCTAGCTACCACATATTCTGACCAATCTCAGCTTTGATCAATTTCAGAGATAGGGGGAATGGTTTATATAACTTATAGTGGCAAAATTACAATATGTCACTATTCTACAAATCGCCATTTCACCTATTTTAAACTTAATTTCAAGATGACATATGGTCATGAAAGCCACGTTGCTGTTCTTGACTCTTTATGTTCTACAACAATAAAAAGCTAGGAGAGATAGGAGAGTGTGTTCAGACAAAAAGTGGTAGCTGTCAGCAGGATGATGAAACCTGAAGTGAAATGATTGGCGTGGGTCCATGCCAAGGCTGTCCACGCCCTCTAAACCATTCTCCAATACTGGCTTCAATGCTACTACGTCAACCCAAATGAGGCAGTACCATTGAACCCTCACTTGTTTTTGAGTCACGGTGTCGAAATTACAGTTGACTGCATTGTTTGTGGCATTTTGAGAGCTTCACGTTACACAAGGGTGGATTGATCAGATACCACAGACTAATTATGAAAGTTGGCTGTTGTCGTTGCATGGTTAATGTGACTAGTTTCTCAAATGTTGGAAGATTTTATTGGGCACTACGAGTCGTCAGTCCCCGCCTAGAGTCAACCACTACGACAGCTGATAGCAGAATAAAGAATATTTTAAGTAGACCATTCTGTATCCTTCAGATGGATGAAATGGCTGCCACTTTTTTCCTGAACTCCTTCTGGATAGAAGGATACAGAATGGTCTACTTAAAATATTTGGTTCATTTGCTTTAACGTCCCTAAATTCTCTACGAGTCCCTTACAAAAAAAAACCTACCAACTTTTTTAATTAGTCCAGTCTTGTAGGTGGGAAAATAAAACATTTTAGGCATACAAACCCACGAGTAACAGGTTGTGACGGGTAGTAGCTCTAAGCCACCCCCATATGAATTCACATTGGATAAATAATTTTAAAAACAGATAATTAACTAAACTACTGTGTAGTTTAGAGTGGGGGCGGGGTGCACTCTTAGTTGGCACATTGCACTCAAAATGGTCCAGCAATAGCATGCACATTACATATTTTTTTTACATACTAATAGATTAACACAGAGTATATGGGATTTTTGGTATATGCCGCTCCAAGAATTAGATGTTTGCTCCAGGAATAAGAATAGGTCCTTCTATGATATGTACATAAGAAGTGCACTCAAATGAAGTCTAACCAATGCTGCATTTAGTCGAAATTTTTCACATGTTTGGGAAAGTTGTATATTCATACTTGACCCAACTCTATGACAGGGCCTACATGTTTTCCAGTCCCGGAACAAATGAATAGAAAACGAGCCATGTTAATTAAATTAAACTTTCAGAAGATGATAGAAATAAATCCCCCAGTCACATTTTTCCTCATGTCAAACATTTTGAGGTTCATGTGCATATTGCTTCAGAGGAAGACTGGAATGAAAACCAGTTTTAGTCTCGTTCTGAAGATGAAAGGAAGCAATATAGGTTTGGATCAAAAAAGGTTGTGCAGTCAAAAATGTCATTTTGGGTGTAGCTAAGTTTGAAGAGCAACATGTTACTAGTTTTCCTTTCAGCGCTTATTAAAATAAATGTTTGCTCGTTCAAGGAATCTGTCTTCATAGAAGTTAGCCCCTCAGGCTGAAAAGTTGTCACTCAGTTACCTTTAAAATACTTCACTGTTTTGACCCTGAGCTCCAGCGTTGCATCTTCGTCACAAACAAAAATGGTTCTAGGATGTTGCTGGAAGGCAGAAACAGTCCACATGTGGTTCACTCCCTCCTCAATGGCTTTATACAGAGCAAAGGCCTTGTGAGCTCCAGTGATTAGGATCATGACCTGAGAAATAAATTGATTATTGTTTAGTGTCATGACCTGAGAAATAAATTGATTATTGTTTAGTGATGTCTAGACTAGATTATATTGATGGTCCTTAAAGAGTTGTCAAACGCTATTCTTCATTTTTTTAAACTGAGACATCTTTCTCCAGAGAGAAAGTGACAAGGTCATGACATATCTGGGAGAGTGGCTTGTGACTGGGTGATATTGGGAGGAAACAATGCAAAGCTTTAGGGAACTATATGAAAATCTTTTCAGGCACTAGGTAGAGTGACTGTACCCATTATATTTATTGTGAGCAAATGAATGTCCAACCAGTGTCTTTTCCTGACATTTTTGATATTCCATTGAGTCTCCAGGTAAGAAATGGCTGACTTTCCAGCTCAGTTTGGTCCTTTGTTGCATAAATATAGAAACTAAAGGTTGAGATTTCTAGATTTGTTTAACACAACAGCTTTTAGCATTCCCTGGACACCACAGCACACACAATGTAAATACATTTTATATTTAATGCTCATTCACTTTTTACTGCTCTTTGAGAATTTTCACCCACGGCCTAATCAGACTTTTTTTTTGATGTTTCTAGATAAATTGCAGAGAAATTTTCACAAGCAACAATTTAACATTGTTTGCAAAAACAGAAAAGGATTTTACAGGTTTTAAGCAAGAAAATCAAAATTAAGTCAAGGTAGAAAATGCCTACTCTCCTTTATCAAGTAAATACAGAAGTCACAGAAATTGATTTTAGGTCTTTTTTTATTATTTTTTAATTTAAGTTCTAATAAGACTTAACATTGTCCTAAATTAAGGGCAAGACCACTTGAGTCACATGACCCTTTTAATCAGAGGAACACAGGTTTATTGGACATTCCATTGCTCCCAGACCCATTTGGGTTAAAATATATTGGATCAATGGCTGGCTGTGTGTTCAACAGTTTTAAATACAAGACATGGAGACAAAAATCCCAGATGCACAGATCTATGAATAATAATAGTTTTTCGAGCCAAAGATTTTGATGATTATTTTTTTTTGTTAACTTGTTTTGAGATTAAAATGAGTGCATTTGAGTCCTGCTACTGCTAATAAGCTCCCACTTTTATTTTATATACAGTCTTTGGAGTGGGGAAAACTAGTACTAGGACCTAAAACTAAATTCCTGTCTACTGTAACAAAATTTTCCCTAAATAATTTGAATCATGCAGCCTCCAATTGAATTGGCTTGTTCTGTATAGCGCTTCATTGGGTGTTTTTGCATTTTCAGGTGAACTAAGATTTTTTTGAGTAAAATAATCAAGGCGAAGAATAGGGGAATGGTGTTGATAGTTTCATCCATGGGGACCTGGTTTTATACGAAAAATAAATAAATAATAATAAATTTCAATCGTTTTTTCCTGTTTAGTGTGAAACATAAAATTGAGAAGCAAAATGATTCTGTGCTCAAACTGAGAAGCAAGTGAGATGTAGTTTTTCCTATTGTGTGAGTCACTGTCAACACATTCCAACATTCTTAAAAACATACTTGGGTTAAAAGAAAAAAAAAAACATCAAGGTTACTAGCCATCCCTAAAATTAACGGCAAGTTCTTTGCTTTACCTCTCTGGCATCCATGACCGTTCCCACGCCGACAGTCAGAGTCATGGTGGGCACTTTCGAGAGGTCATTCCCAAAGAATCGTGCATTGGCAACAATCGTGTCCTTGGCCAGAGTTTTCACTCGAGTCCTGGACACAAGGCTGGAGCCCGGCTCGTTGAATGCTATGTGTCCATCTGGACCAATGCCTTAAACAAACACAAAAGGAAGTGAGGGGAAAAATAGCAGGATTCAACTGTTTAGAAATGAAGCTGGAACTTTTACAAAATGAAAATAAGAACTTACAGAAATTTGGATGATAACCCAAAGATATAAATATTTTCCTGTTGCTTACATGCTATACGTACAATATATTCAAAATATTACTTTTAAGGACAAAATATGCCGTAAAATTAAAGAGTAATTATTTAAAAGATGTCAATGTTAACTTCAATCAATGTTCAGCCATTTAACTTGAATAGAAAAAAAGTTTAGCAATGCAACTTAAATGTACGATGTATTTGACCCCTGCTTATTTAAAAAAAATTATAAGTCCACAAATGACAGTGATAAATGGAATAACAAGAAAAATTATTCGAAATATGTATACCTAAATTGATTCGGACCCTTAAAATAATGAGGTGTGAGGTCAAATAGTTCCTCCCATATCCGTTTACTAAATCATAGTTCAAAGAATGCTCATCATTAAGGGGAAAACAAAATAAAAAAAGTCAGAGCTTGACATTGGAGCACAGGAATTTGGACTTATGTAACTCATTATTGCCTAAAAGTCTTTGTTATCTTAAAAACTGTCTCCGTAAGCAGTTGAAATCAAAGATATTTCTCAAGCAGCACAGATCATCAGTGCGTGTTTGATAAAGCGCTTTAAAATCAGATTTATTGAGCACCCTCTGTGTCTCCTGACGAAACAGACTCTGGAGCGGAGTTTTATGGGTAAATGTTATACACCCACCCCCCACAAACAACTCGATTCCTCCAGCCGCAGTGATCTTCTGCTCGAAGGCTTCACACTCAGCCTGCAGGTCACTGGCGTTGCCATTCAGAATGTGTGTGTTCTGCGGCTCGATGTCAATGTGCTTGAAGAAGTTATTCCACATGTAAGAGTGATAGCTCTCGGGATGGTCCCTGGGCAGACCTGAAATGCAGAATTTACTTTTTTTTTTCTGATGAATCAACTGATTTACTGTGAGTTTTCACACACAACCATCTCCAGTTATACAAAACAGGTGAAAGGAAGAGATCAAATTAACGCTAGTTATAACAAAGATGGAATCGAACCCCAAGTAGTTGCTCTGATAGTCACATGGTGTACCTAATACTGTTACAGCTACTGAGTAAATGTAACTATTAAACCTCTAAATACTAATCAATTCAACAATTATTGAACAAGAAGCATTAGATGCCTTTTCTCTCAAATTGATCTGACTCTTTAAGCTATTACTTAAAAGTATGCAACATGCTAAAGTTGGTTTTGTAAAAAGTTACTTCCCAACTAGATGAATAGTGCCAACTCAACACCCTCTTTGCCTCATCAGAACAGCTCCTTTCAAAATGAATCCTTTGGAAGTCTGGCCCTTTAAATGATCCTGAGATACTGATGACCCTGCCCTTTCCATTCATGAGTTGTTAATTCTATCCTCAGAAAAAAAATACAGTTCTGTTCGACTATACCCAACAACACCACCACTCAGTGACAAAAACTGTGTGCTTAAAAAAAAACAAACAAAAATCAATCTCTATGGTTCTGGAAAAAGTGAAGTGGTTATACAGATGATATGATTGTACCCGGAAACAGTGGAGTGAGTGGTAAAAAGCCTGTTCATGAGCTAGCAATCAATGGGAGTTTGACGCTAGTAGTCGTTGAAAGATGTTGTGCAATTGACTGCTTAAACTTCTACATTCAACAGACTCCCAAAATCCATAGAAAGTTGTAGGATTGCAATTTGACGATTTGTTGTCACCATTTTGAGTAAATGGTAAACTAATCATTATATCCGCTAATCATAAAATAAATGTTTGTCATCTTTATGTTATTTTAAAAAAAAACAATTAAATGATATTTGGAGCTGATAATGAGAATTTCCCACTGACCTTAGCATTTAGGCTTTTGTACGCCTTTAAATTTTTCGTAAAATCAGTAGCGTATGAATCTGGTAACTCATAGTGATCACAGTGGAGTGTAATACCACATGTCCTGCAGATCACACTCACCCACATACTCGTCCATGTTGAAGGTCTTGACATATTTGAAAGACAAATCTCCACTCTTGTGATATTCAATCAGCTTCTGATAGCATCCAAGGGGTGTGCTACCTGAGAATAATCAGAACAGTTTAACGTATAACTTAATTTTCTTTCAGGGAACATTATTAGTTGACACTGAGAGGCCTTAGGTTAATTCGTTTCCCTTACGAGAAATGTGAAGGTAAAAAAGTGGATGTGTGGAACTCCTGCACGCCTAGATATCTAATGGGAGTAAAGGAATGTGGACTCGTTTTTTCTTTATTGACAAATTTGTTTTGTCAAACACAAGCAACTTTGTGTTTGCTAAAAAAGAGGCATCACAAGCTGGTTTGTGACTGGTTTCTCTTGGTTTATATGAGTCTGATAAGCACCTCAGCTCTGTGACTACACCAGTGGTTTACCTGTTGGAAGTCCTAGAGTGAAGTAACGCTCAGCGGTGGGCTTGAACTGGATGATTCTGTTGCGGATGTACTTTGCAGCCCATTCACTGGCCAAATCATAGTCCTCCAGAATCACAAGTCTCATGATTGTACCTGACCAAAGAGGGCTGCCACCCTGAAGACTAAACAGACAACCAAATCAATGATATTGAACAGCTCTGACGCCCATGTAAAAAAGTTTGATAAAACTGACCGACAAACTGTCATTAAATATTGACGCTTAGCGTAAAAATAACTGCATGTCTGGCTATTTGTGAACTGCCATTAAACATTATGCAGCGAATGTTGTATAAGTGCATTTTGCAACCAAATTACCTTTACAACAAGTCGTGATATATTGCACTTACCGTTATAAGAAGAATCTTAGAAACGTTCTGTTGAATGGACCTAAGTTTTCTTTGAAAACACTGGTCATGTGATCCGGTCATGTGCGCTGACGTCTTATTTCCGGGTTGGACCAACAATCCATATATGGAGACTAACCAGTCAAAAGAAACATTCTATTTTTTGTACAATATCTATCTATCTTTTTATTTATCTATCTGTCTGTCTGTCTATCTATTTATCTATCTCTCTATCTATCTATGTCTGTCTGTCTCTTTTTCTTTCTGCCTGTTTTGTTTTATCATTTAATTTCATGAAATCCTGTCATGCCTGACCTTGCATGCGGAGCCCAGAGGCCCTGTGTGCTGTGTGTGTGGGGAGAGGGGGTAGAGGGGGTAGAATCATTCTGAAACCGTATTTTTTTTACAGTCAATGATCAAAACGCTTGTTTCGTGACATATGTGTTTCATGTTTTTTATGTTTAATAGACAACAAATGTAAAATAATGTGTCGTCAATTTAATTCCATAAAAATGATTCTTTGAAAAGACGGACTATTCTCAATAGTTGAGATGATTTTTTTAGGATATTAATTATCAAACAAACATAGCAATTTAAGAACATTTTGTGTATAATAGATATATATTTTAAAGTGTTTGCATTGCTTTTTTTAAGAGCCAGATTCTCCCAAATAAGTAAATTGCTTGTAGAATCGGTTCAATTGAACTATTACAGTGAATCATTTTAAAAGAAACCTCGTCCATCGCAGGGAAGAGAAGGAGGGGTGGAGTGTCCAAGGGGAGGCTGGCTGCTGTCTGCGTTCAGACGGAGGATTAAGATGGTCCCTATTCTGACAGCATCCAACACAGACACCCAGCCAAAACATCATCCAAACGCTGTTCACACCGACCAGACTTTCCTGCCCAGTTCGGCCCGGACCGACTGTGTATCATCACCAGAGCGAACCGATTCACACTCCCGGACCCTACTGGACCGGTGTGCTTTCAAACCACGAGGTGGGTGCTGAACTGTGCCTGTTGTTTTACTGGATCTACTGAACGTTTATTTCCATGCGGCGAGAAGATTTTCTGGATGGACAGGATTTATTTTTAGAGTTTTGATTTATTCGCTTTATTGTGCGATCAGGGTGTTTGGACGGTTGGACAGGAGATTCAAATCGGATTAAGATTAACGTTAGCGTAAACAACAGAACCAACAAAAGATTGACCTTTTTGTAAATTTGTAGTATTAACTCACAGGAATCATTGTATAGGCTGTATGAAATAAGACGGGATGTATATTATTTGGGATAAATCTGTTGAACACGTTGGAGCGTGCGTGGTTGAGCTGAGAATGTAGGTCAAATTCGATGCTATTTGTATATTAAACAGATTATCTCATCACAGTTTTTATACTACTGTGTGATTGGCATTCTAATACCATACGTACTGGTACACGCAGATTCGGGCTATACGTTTGCGGCAAAGATGCGTTGATGTCCATCTCGTTCGTCAAGGAATTGTTCACCCGAATCGATTCTTTGTGTCGAAACACTTCGAAATGAATGTTTCCAGTTTGCTTGACGTGATTTTAATTAATTTTATCTGGATAGTTACTTAAATGTTTAAACAACTCTTCAGTTATGAACCTGTCGGTTGTTTCTTGTCATAAGACATTTCTAAAATCAAATATATGATTATTGTTTGGACTTTCAAGCCCTATATGTTTCTGGTAGCGGCGAATCAAATCTATAGTTAGCGTATATTGAACTTATGTAATGTAAATCGGTTAATAATATGTGGTTTGATTAATTTAAACACAAGCTAGATTTTTAATGTGATTTTTCCTTTATGGCTGTGGCTGTGAATATGTTTACAAAGTACCAGTTCAAAAGAACCGATTCACCAAATAACTCGGACACGTCTTGCTTTCTTGTGTTTACTATTGTTTAGAAAAGGGCTGGCTATTTTAGAAACGCGTTGGTTTTTGCGCTAAGTTTAAGCTATATATGTCTGCCTATGTGCTTTCTAAGTAAATCAAGGCTTTGTACTAGCGCTGTAAATCTCGCAGAGCATGTGATTATGTCGACCAGTGGGAGAGCTGATGAACACTGAGGTTTCTGAATGGGCGAGGTGTGGCATGTGGACTCATGTAGTTTGCATGAGACTTTAAGCTTTGTTACTGCTGCGTTTACATGTCGTAGATGTATTTTAAATGGATATTACGTTGATATTATGAACACATGTGCATAGTCTAAATGTGTTGGACAGATGCTCTCAATATGCCAGGAGGAAAAGCTGTGCATAAAGAGCATCACTATTTAGAGGGGCAATGCTGTTCATGCTATTTCTGCAGTCAAATCTCAAGATCTAAAGGAATAGCTTTAAAGGATTAAAAACAGATGCACATTGCTCAAGTTGATTTGATAGTCTATAACATATTTGTGGTACTTTTGTCTCAGGAATTGTATACATTACTCATTTTGCAGTCTGCCTTTTTAGGTTTATTTTATCTGGCAATTTCCATTATTCATGTTTTTTTTTTGACGGGGCAGTGATTGAGACAAGAAACAACGTTGAAAAAGAGAATGGGGAGGTATAAGAAAAGGTTAAGGTCAGGAATCAATTGCCTGTATGCGTCATAAGTCCTACACTGTCTGAACCATAAGACTGTAAAAATATATGGATGACGTGACGCCACCTACTGCGACTCAGCTAATATGAAGCAATTTTCGAGCTGGAGTGCAAGCTGCACATGAATACGCAACTTCATGATAAGGATGGAACCGTCTTGGTTTAATAACTCCACTTCGTGTCCGTCTCACACACGCCCCTCTTTCTCACTGTTAAATACAACTTATTTTGTAATTATTAACAAGAAGTTGAGAAAAACTTCTTTAAATGTGATCGTTGGCGGCATAAATGATCTATTTCACAATGTGTTGACAGTAGTAAGTTAGCATGTTTCAGTGTAGCTGTCAATAATATCATAGCCAGAGCAATGGCGGCCAAAGCGAGGACTATCTTACTGTTTATTTCACTATTTTGGCTTACAACATGTACAGGATTGCATGCACATATTTCCTATTTGATCACCAAACAGAGGCGATTGTGTTAAATAATAATTTTTAAAACGCCATAAATCAACTGCCACCTGTTGGTGTGGTGAGTCATTATAGCATTTCAGGGGTGTTTGAGTGTCCATGTAGATGCTTATTTATTTTTAAAACGGACATTTTTGTACACTGTGTGAGAAAAAAAAACCCAGGTACGTGTGGACATGGCCTTACATTGAAGGGAGTGTGGCAGAAGCAAGGAAGGGTGGGAGGAAACAAAAGTGTTTTGAGTAGACAGAAAATAAGAGGTCCATAAAATATGTTGTCTTAGATAAGTTGTGCATTCTACAATTTATAAAATGTAATGTCCTGGTGTAGAAACGTCTTTTTAAAAGCATTATAAACATTAAGGCTTCGATAAAAGCATTATATAACCTATGAATTAATGAAGTCAAAGCTTGCATAAATGTCACTGCAAAAGTCATGTGATAATTACATAGCATGTTCAGGACCAGTATGTTATTAGTGACAAAGCAGTCAAATTCTTGGCCCCACTTCACTGATGTTAACAATAATTGCTGTTTATTTTACACATATGACATATTAAAGAGTTTAATTTTAAGAACAAACAAATGTACAGAACAAGTAAAACTAAATCAAGCCAAATTCAGTTAATGTAGTGCTATTTTTTTATTAGGACTCAAAATGATTCGTGTGACAATTTCTATTCTAATCTTTTATATATGCGTTTGTATGTGTTTTCAAAGAGGATTGGCTTGTAATGGAAGGAAATAACATAGGGGATTTTTTGTTTTGTATTGTTTTTTTTTCTTCACAAAAGCCTGTGGCTGTCAGTTTATGTCACATGCCATCCAAAATATTTTTTTCTTCCTCAACCTGACAATTATCTGCTGTTTTTCAATTATCGAGAAACAATATGTGACTATATCTCTTTCAGTTCTATTTGCGCTGTGTTAAATCTCAACGCCTTGCACATGACTCAATGTGGAGGGCATAGAAAATGACTTTACGCACAGAGAAAGAGCCTGCTGTACTTACACATCAAGAAATACAGGGTGCTCCAGTGACCTGAATTTACTGGAAAGTCTAACTCACATTGTTAGTGAATTCACATTCTTTCTTAGGGTTAGTTCCAAATACATTTTTGTTTAAATCCAGCCAGTTAATATACAGAAAAACCAATCATCACCACTGTCCTTATATATGCAAAACCAGATATTTTTATGAACAAATAGAAATTCTGATAAACTAGTCTTTTGTTATTCAGCAAAAGCTAATGTTTTAGTAATGTTGCTAATGTCTTGTAATTAGTTGTTATACTTATCTCTTATCTAGAGTTGAGTAATCTTATGTTCTAATTAGTTGTTTTGCAAGGTAATCAGAATACTGGTGCCTTAATCAATTCCCAAATCAGTGGTAAAAACCTCATCAAATCACATTTGAAGAGTTTAGTTCCAAAAAGTTAAAATCCATAAATGTTAAAATGAGAAAAAAAGTGCTCTTTGTGCGTCAGAAATTGTAACTATAACTGTAACAACTATTATCTATTAACAAAAAAAAGCTGTGATCTGCTTCCCAATAAATAATAAATTAAAGTGTAGATTTATTCTTATGGCAAGATATTGGGCCACAGCTTTCTTAAAAAAAGGCTAAATTCATCTAGCCGTTTTTTTCACTAGTACATTCAACTATAAATATTAACCTATTCTACCGTATAAGCAATGTTTGATATTTTCTTACTGAGTCATATTTTTGTGAGTTAACAGGAAGTTCTTTCTTTTATAATTCCTTTATTTTGGTATTTCTATGCGTTTGGATGTACAACTGAGATTGTATCGGTTATAATGCATTTGCTCAGTTGAGATTTCACCTTGTCTGCAGCTAGACCCTCCTCCAAAAGTGGCAGGTTTCAACAAGTCACACACTCCAAATTTAGTGCATTTCTACATATATTCTTTTTACATTATGCATATACTCCTTTAATAAGTCATGCCTATGCTTGATTGCATGGGTTTTCTTCCAGAAAGACTAAAGGAAAGAGATTTTAGAAGGAAGAAAACATTCACAATGTTTTGTCACAATTGATAAGTAAGGGAAAGTAATTGAAATAATCTTCATTGAAAAATTTGAACGATTACTTTTCGATTAATCGCCCAGCCCTAACATGGATAAGTTGTTTGGTTTTAATTATGTGAAACTCTAACCCTTTCACCGAAGAAAATTATTATTTAGCTAAATTTGAAGTGGAATGAGGGAAAGAGGTTTTCTTCCAGTTTCTTTGGTCCCTGTTGTGACTAAAGAAAAGCAGCAGACGTGCTGAGACTCACAGCTTCAGTCTGTAACTAGGTCAGATTTGTTTCGACCAAAGTGCCAAAGAAGTGGTTTAGTGCCAGTTTAATGTAGCTTCCTTTGCTTTGTCTATGCTGGTCAGCAGGTTGTTGTGTGTGCGAGTTGAAAATGATTCCACGTTTCCTCTTAAGCACTAATTAAATCGCCTTTTTCTTGCCCATTCTGCCTGTCAGAGCCATCCATTAGCATAATAAAAGAAAGAACCTTTTGTGCAACCACTCAATTCAATTCAATCGGCTACTGCAACAGGGGACTTTCATTTCCCAGCATGCTTTTAAATCTAACCACCATTTGGAGATTAATATTTGGTATATTTGCTCTTATTAATGGCACACATCTGGTGATTTGAGAAACCAAGGACTTCATGAATGTTTGTCTTGGAAAATTAAATACCTGGTCATTTAAAGGAATAGTTTGCCAAATAATCTAAAAATAATACGTCTTGTCCATCATACATTCAAATGCCAATGCCATTACACAACACCAGAGGCACCAACCACACCACCAAGCATGTGAAAACATCACTGAATGATTTACAGTGGCTTAAATGGTTACAAAGATCCACCGTCGGCACTTATGGCTCAGTGATATTTGCAATGATGCCCATCTGGAGATTGAGAGCACCCCATGTGTGCTCTTCTCACTCCCCACTATTATTTTCTGTCTACATCCTCCAAGAAGGCATCAGTCATGGCAAGTGTACTTCTAATAGCAGCAAATCTTATAAAAGTGAATCTTTTATGAATGCACCACTCAGATTTCTAAAAAAAACACATTGTCCTCCAGTCACGGGTGCAGAGAATCTGTACCTGGAAAAACTGTCTTCCTGTTTTTCATATTTAGAACATTTCCTTATCATACCAACATTTCTTGTATGGTAAAATACCATCTGTGTTTTATTTCCTCATTCCACTGCCACCACTTCTTCATTCTTGAATTGATCTTGGTTCAATGAGCCTTTTAGAGGCTATTTGCCAAGAATAATCTATCAATATTTTTGTAAAATATTATTATAAAACAAGCCATGTCTTAAATGAGAAAGCCGCTGAAATGAGTTGTATTTTTAAAAAAAATGATCTAGAACGTTGTGACATTTACGCTTACTATGCCCCTCCCACCACCCATACACTTAAACCCAGGAAGCCACAGTAAACATACTCATAGTATCTAGTTAATATATGTAAATTATGGTCTCATTATGCAGAGAAAATGTGTTTACTTTTTTGTGAGAGTTCATAGTCTCAGCGAAGAGAAGATGCTTTTTACCCTTTTAACTCAATTACATGTTTTAAGAAATCTCAGACAACTGGCCAGAATCCTAGGCAAACCAGTGCTCGTGCACATAAGTGACAATCGCACAGTGCGAACTACAGGTGATCTGAGAGAATCGCTGAGTGGTCAGGAGATATTTGGCATGCTAAGTTTCTGAAGCTTCTAGCAACTTGTGTGAACTGCATTCTGACTGAATTCTCAGTATCTCAGTAATCTGTGATTACCTGCAGATGTAGACAGCAGCATCCAGGGAAACGAGAAGTTGGGGAGGAGTTACAAAAGCCTCGACAACAATATCAAAAATGGATTGGTTCAAAATGGGCTTATTATCTGGCTATTTGGACTCAAGACATGAAAAAAAAATGTGTACGCTCCCATTTTTGCTAATAATCTGGGCCTTGTACACATGACCTTGTTTTGTTTCTAAGTCATTTGTTGTGAATTTTTGGTTTGCGGCACATAGTTTGTGGACATGGGATTAAGTTGTTTGAGAGTGTGAAGTTCCCTGTTCTGTTGTGCAGTGTAAATTCAATAATGACAGAATGTTGTCCCATACCAGTTCAGATTCATCTATTAAAAGTCCAAATGTGGCAGAAGTTCACAAAAGGTTGGAGTCATGGATTTGGTGACCAACTTATTGGTTAATGCCCATTACTGCTGATCTTCTGCATTCTGTTCATCAAAGAAACAAATGATCATTTTCACCGGTAAAAAATCCCTTTAAGATGTTATGTTACGCTGTAGACTGGAGGTGGATTGCATTTGGCGTTCATTTGTGCATAGTGAAATTTTAGAAATCTCAGAGGAATGTCTCAAATTTTCTGGCATTTCAGGCTGGAGGGCATCCGGTTAATGGCTTCTTTCTTTAAGTCTCCAGCTCTGCAGAACTGCTCATGCATGAACACAACTACAGAAAAGCACAAGAGAATTGTGCCTGCACCTCCTTCTAAACTCTACCACCCCCAAATTCTCTTCTAAACAACATAGAAATACATATCAGGATGTCTTCAAATAGTTCTAATACTTAGCCTTACTTGTTTAACTGATGATCTCTAAGGATGGTTTTACAGTCATTATTTGTAAAGAGATCTTTGCAATCTTCATATTGTATTTTAAACGCTCTGGTTACAAACCAGCATTTGTCTTGACCATAACTTGACACATCCGTATGTTATGTGCATAGAGGCCAGCCTTATATTAGGTCTGCACAGTGGTAAAAAAAGAGATAGTTGAGTTAGGGCATGCCGTAACCATTATATTAACCGTCGAGTGGTTGGATGTCATTTACCTTAGCACTGACTCTTGGCCTTGTCTGCCACTTTCTTTAAATTGGATTTGAACATTGAGTTGAAAAGTCCACATAATCATCCTCTTGATTCCATGCAATCCCTCAATCCAGCTGAAAGAAAGCTAAATGCTTTGGGGGAAGGGAGAGACAGCACAACTGTCAGCAGAGGGGAAATTGGGTGAAACTGGTGACAAATGCAATGAAAGAATGTCCAGATGGACAGAGACTGTATTCCAAGACAACACAATGCAGTTATTATGAGGTTCTAGATGCAGGCTTGATAGTTAGCAACTGAGCATAGAATAGTGTTCAATCCTCATCACTCAATATCCAAATGCAATTCTAGATTCCTCATGTTGTGTTAACAGTCAGCTCACAGACGCTGTCACTTGAGGATCTATGTAAATACTACTATATGCCTTGAAATTTGAACATTGAGGCAAAGTCAATGATTCATTCATTCATTTTCCAACCCGCTTATTCCCTTTTTGGGGTCACCGGGGTCTGCTGGTGCCTATCTCTGGCACACATTCAGCGAGAGATGGGGGTACACACTGGACAGGTTGCAGCAAATGACAGATAAGCACAGAACGTGCTGCTTATTTTTGGTCACTACTAGATGTGCTGCTTGTTTCCAAGTTGGTCTTTAAAGTCTAATATTTATTTATCCTCTTTAAAATGCAAAGTAACAATTAGATTTTGAGTGTAATAAATATTTGAAAAGTGCACATTTTAAAACAAGCATATTTTGGAAAGTAGAGTTGTAGGAGTTACTGCAGGGTCCTGATTAAGCCATGCTCTGGTGTGTATTTGCTCCTTCTCGTCGACTGTTGATGAATATGTTGCTGAGCTGGATTTTTGTTCTATTGCAGCAAGTGCTGCATCACACAGTGCTCAGCTCTTTCTCTTGTACTTTTGATCCAGCGTAACCATCTCCGTTCATCCTGATCTATTTTGTATGCATTACCATTCTTTTTCTTATTTTTACTTTTAACATTTCTTTCTTTTCTTTATGATTATAACGTTTATAAGTTATAAATATTTAATTCACAGCCATTAATTAAAGAGATGCAATGAAGGCGGCTCTGGGTAAGACCTGTATTAATACAATACAATAACAAGGTGTTTGTGCTTCAGGGTAGATGTGTAGAATTTGCTCAGTTTTTTATCAACTTTGTAGATTATGGTCTAGAGCTGTAATCAGACCTAAAATGCTAGACCCAACCCAAACTCGATATTGTTAACTGTCTTATTTATGAGCCCGAACCTGAAATTATTCACATGAAATCTCATGAGGCGGGGGCCAAAGTACCAGACTCCACCAAGTTCGTATAATTGAGGTAGAAACCACGGCTGAAAGGGGATTATCCCGTCTATGCCATTTTCATGAAAAGCAGCAGGTGTTGTGTCATTTACTGTGACTAACCAGAAAAATGTGTTCAGTGTTCCAGGTGGTTTACCTGAAGTGACTGAGGCAGATTGAGTTTATTTAAGTAAGAATCATGTCAATTTATGGACAATAATCGTTTTGGGGATAAAGGTTTTGGCAAATTCTTCAGCTTGAATCTGCTAAACATTAACAGTGGTAATAAGCAGAGATGAAAATGAATGGATAAATGATACATGTTATGGTGTTCAGCTGACAGAGACTAATGTGTACATGTTAATATCTAAAAAAAAAAAAAGGTCTGAAACCGTATTTCAGAAAATTTTTCTTACGTACAAACCTTGCGGACTGAATATGTTTGTATGCTTTTCAGACAATATACAGAACACAAACAATTCATAAAAGAAATGAAGCAGTTTTCCCCCTATGTTATTACAACAAAGTAGTGTTGGAAACAAAGTAGGAAAAATATATTTATTTGTTTTTATTTGTACTGGTCTGATTTGCTTCAATGATATAAGCAATGCAAATCGTGCCCATCACCAGATTTTATTCATAGATAGATAAAAACAGGTGAGAAGATGCTTACGGAATTGTAGTTTGGGTTTGGATTTTCATTCATGAATTAATCTTGTAATCCTACTGAAGGGATTTGAACCAGGAATCGCCTCACTCTGAAACAGCAGGACCAACACCAATGCTAATCCATGTACAGTCATTTTAAATTTCATCCTTCAAACTATTTGTCAATTTCAAGTTCTTTCCATCTCGCTCACTATGACACTTTCATCTAGCCTTGGCTGCGAAGTGCACTAGCCGCATCAGTCTTTTTCAAGTATAGCTGCATTATAGGAATTAATTATTTATGAGTCTTGCAGTTGGCACAAGCTGGTTACCCATCAGTGCAGTAAACTAAAGAGGTCAGCGCTCTCAAGACAAAGAAATGCACGGAATCCATAGCGATGAAATGGGTTGACATGCAGGTTTGGTGACATCACAAACCCCCACAGATGCTTCTAGAACAAGAGAAAGTAATGCATGTGATGGCAACACGGCCTGAGGATAACTCTCGTGATTGTTGCATGACTGCATCATTGCATGATTTCATGTTCACTGAAGTGAAAGTCACAGAGCGTCAGATTCTGAAATGTTAATAAAGCAGCACACTCTGTGGACAAGCATTGCGCATTAGCAAACTGAGGCTGAGGGTAGAAAATAGATTCAGGATTAGTGCACAAATGCAAATATATTTGCTGATTCTGATGCTGGCCAGGTGTGCAGTTACACATGCTAAGTCACCGAAAGTCTGTCCTTTGAGGTTAGGAGCAAAAGGTCTTTCATATGAGTCTCATGTCCCTGTTTTCAGGCTTTGTTTTAGTTTGTAAAATGTATTTTTCATTTAGATTTTGTTCATCGCTGAATCTCAATACTGGGTCATTCCATTAAATTTGTAGCTTGTGTTTGAGTTCTGTTTCTCTTTTATCCCTTAGCCCAGGGGTCTCAAACTCAAATAGTGGGAGCCGCAAGAGGTAGAGACTGGATAAGACTTAAAGTTTTAATAAAGTACAACTGTGATAATCTCCTCACCTTTTTTATTAACAAATAAAAACATTAAGGGTTCTAAACAACATAGGCTTCACTTACTTCCTTGCCAAAGATTTGGCAGCGCTTCTTCTCACAAAGCTGATTAATATTTGGTTTGAGTGAGGAAGCACCCTCAGTAGAGCTTGAAGATGCTCATCATTAAGTTTGAAGATGTTCATCAGTAAGCTCTTCACTTTGAATTTCATTGTGGCAAAGAGCTTTTCTCGCAGATAGGATCTCCCCAAAAGGCACATGGTCTCCTTTAACAACCGACACACACGGTCTCATCGCCATCCTTTCTCTTGTCACCTGGTTCTGGGGTCAGGTGACTTAAATATATTTGGGTATATATGTGTAGGTTTTTTCCCTGAGCAGGTTGCTGCTTTGGCAGGGGAAGGACAGGGTGATGGAACATGATGCTGACTCAGCATCGATAATACATTGGCCATCAACCTAACCCTAGTTTTTAGTCATACCTCTCCAAAGATGAGGTAAAAAAAAATAAAAATAAAAAAAACCTACCCATTATTACCCATTATTTATATTATATATATATAAATAAATAATGGGTAGTTTTTCACTATTGACATGTATTTTGAACCCGAGACCGTTTGGAAACATAGCACACAAAGGTTGATGGTTTTTACTTCTGAATAATAATGTTGGTAAAAATTTTATTTTACATGTGGAACATATAGAGACCGCTTACATTAGCATACAAAACAAAGGATAAGCTACAGCACAGGATGGACAAAAAAGATTTCATGGTATGTTCCAAAGGTACCCAGATAATTGCCAAATTTAAGGTACATATTGTTTCACAGTCTGTAATTACCAACAGTGCACTGTGTGCTCACGCTTTTTAAAACCGCAATTAGTAAAAAAACTAACCAATGACAACCAGTAAGGACCGAACCTGTTTTGTATAGAATGTTTTTTTTTTTATTGTTAATTATAGTACAATTGATTGTTTCCATTTGGTTAATGAGGCTCTTATTTTTAAATCTGTTGTAGATGGGTTCTAAGTGGCCCTGAGGGTTATGACCACTTGCTTCGCCCGCCTCTCAATCAGTCCCCATGAGAGAGATGTGACCAATCAGACACTCAGATTTCTGCATTCTGGAGCTTCTAAAACACAAGCCACACACAGGTAAGCTGCAGCAAATATACACTATCCTTGTCAGTTGCTCATGTGCTTTAGAATTAGTAGCAACAAGTGGAATTTTTTTTTTCTTTGAACACTGATCGTTTTGGTTGGTTTAGCTTGTCTTTTGTCATTTCCCAGTGTTTTAAACAGAAATTTCTATGTGTATGTAAATGTGTGTGTTGTTGTAGGGCTGGGTGATATATCGATATTAAAAATATATCGATATATTTTTTAACGAGATATGAAATTTGACCATATCGCATATATCGATATAGGCTGCGTAGTTCAAACTGCGCTGTGAGCCTTGCTCCAGCAAACTGCTTTAACCTGGAGCTCTTACTTCGCACGCCCCTGGCCACGCCCCTCCTCTTTCAGGCACAGAGAGGGTAGGGGCTGGACTCTGGAGCAGACAATCCGCCGGCACTCTTCAACAAACATGGAGGAAGCAACAACATCTGCTGAGCATGCGGAGAAATTAGTTGGTAAACAAAAAAGTAGCGGCTCAGTAATATGGAGATGGTTCGGATTCAAAGTTTCTGATGAGAAACAAAACCATGTCATATGTAGGGAGTGCCATAAAGAAGTTACAGCCAGGGGTGGAAGCACTACAAATCTTTTTCACCATCTAAAACAGTGGCACAAACTGCAGTATGAAGAGTGTGTGAAACTGCGCGCTGCCGAGGCCCCAGCTGCAAGCCAACCGCAACCCGCAAAAGCTCCAGCCCCGACACAAAGCTCCCTTCAAGCTTCATTTTCCCGCGGTGTACCGTTGTTGTGCCATATTTCGACTCCCCGGCAGATTCCGACTCCCCTCTTGCGTGAACGCGCATTCAATCACGTGATTACACAGACTAAGCCAATGAGAGTTCACATAAAATGTTTACTCGTGAAAAAGTTTTAATTTTTATTTTGCTTATATGCCGCGTAGATGTCAAATTTACTTGTAACACATTGTAAAACTATAAATATTGTTTAAAAAGTTTAAAAGAATGCAATCGCCTAAGTTGCTTACAGCATTGAATATTTTAATAATTTATGAATGTACAGCATTATACAAACTTTAGATTTTTATATTTTATTTGCGTATTCAAATATATTTACATTTTATTCCCAAAAACAAGGGAACAGCTGAGTATTGTTTCATCCGGCCAGTTTAAATAAAACTACTTGTGAAATGTCATATTTGGGTTTGACTGTGACTAAACAATTGCTCTCACTTTTTGATAAAAATATCGGGATATATATCGTATATCGATATTCAGCCTAAATATATCGGGATATGACTTTTGGTCCATATCGCCCAGCCCTATGTTGTTGTGTAGTCAAGATGACATTTAGTGATGATAGCTTGATGTCTTAATATGAATGATATCTGTTCTTCATCGTTAAATACTTGAAGCATTGCTATTATATTATGTATTCAGTCTGTTTGAGATGATTGGATGTGAGTGAGTGACATCAATCTGGGGGCCAATCACTTCACTCCTTTTTAACTTTGAAAAGGCCTTTGGTGTCTTAACACTGCTTCTCTATTTTACTTTCTGTTTTACATCGTATTCAACGCATTCTGTCTCATACACTGAGGAACACTGTGTGGTTGATTTAAACAGGAATGAGTGATTTTGAATTTCTAAACTTTAATATTAACTTTTGAAACGTATGACCCTTTCTCACACCGTGTACCTGTTAAATTTCAGGCATTTATTTTCACAGACTGCTCCTCAGCATATGCCTCATTAGAGAGCCTGTCTTTGTATATTAGGCTTGGTGTGTTGCGATGATTACATATTTCAAGTACGACTCATGATGTCTGTTAAAAGCTTTTTTTTCTTTCCAAAACTTCCAAAGGCTTCGGTTTATTATTTATTTTGCCACCTTGTCGGTTAAATTTCCCATTTGCGCTTAAGTCATGTTGTTGCACAAAACTTTAAATTGATAATTTGGATCAGTACGTAGAGATTGGATCAGTTATGAAACAGATTACTAAGTGTTGCTGGGTATCTGGGCGTCTGGGCCTGATTTTGCAAGTACAAGTCTTTTAATGTTATTTTACGTTGTAATTTAAAAATAACATTATAATCAATGTCACTTATTCACTCGGCAAAGTACATTTTGTGATGTGCTGTTTTTTTCCATCCAAATTTAATGACCACTTCTTGTTCAAGTTTAGGCAAAAATGGTCTTTTGTGTAAGCAAAATGTCTATTTTTTGACTTCCATTGAATTTTTCCCTACTTTTGAAGTGGACATCTATTCCTTCAAACCTCTGGACTTAGGTATGGACTAACTCTGGACTTAAGCTCCTGCATCAGTGTGCATTTGGGTCATTTTGATAGTGCAGTAGGTCAGCGTCACATTGCATGACTGTTGATGGCTGGAGCAGTCAACCAGCTCTGTGAAGCATTCAAGCAAGAATAATAAACAGTAATGCTGAGTGACCTTTTCCAGATTTATCTAGAGTTATTCTGTCTCCATCTTAGCAACTGTACTCACAAGATGCGATTATTACATATAAAAGGGATTCAGTAATGGATACAGAAGATTTGTGAACAAGTTTTAAAACCTCAATCAAAGCAAGTGGCCTTAAATGTGGACTATGTTCATTTTGCAAGAGGCATCCTTTTAGCAGAGTTCATGGTGCTTATTATAGAAGTGATGGGGGTTGGGACAGACTTTGAGAGAGGGAGCAGGGTGTCAAGTTACCGTAGGCAGCATTTAAAGATGCTTTGAGGTGGTTCAGAACTGTGAACACATTTCCGGCCTGCATCCATGTTCATCGTGTTGATCTCTGCTGCTAGATTGAATCATTGAAGATGAGTGGTGAGGCCTAAACAGCATTAGCTGCAAAGTGGTTTTGATTGACAGGACAGACCCCAAGGTTTTGGCATCAATCATGTCTGTCTCTTTAGTCCAGCAATAAGTCAAATCATTACGTCAATGTTTTTTAAGGCATGGTTGCCAGCCGGGATTAGTTTGTTTACATTAGTTCTCGTTTTATTCTTTGAGAAGAATATAAATGAAAGGATGTTTAAGATTTTAGAAAATGATAAATGAGCTCTTTTTTAAAGTTGTCTTCAAAACTGTTGGTTTCAAAAAGAAGAGCTCTTTGCTCTGATTGGCTGATAGTTTTGTATGTTCAGTGAACTCCAACATAAATGAAAAACACTAGTTTGTCATTGTTGAGCGATTGAAGAGTAAAGCATTCAGTGGACTTTACTCTTTCGTGCACTGGTCTGATCAGGTGTGTATATGTTCAATTGATCTGATTAGCAAGATCTATACTGCCTCTGACAATCCAATCAAAACATCTTACAGGTTGATCTCTGCTGAATCAATTATGTTGTTTAAATGAAGCCTTTTTATCCTATTGAGTCAGTAATCTGATTACTAACAGATTGTGGGTTCAGCAGAGCTTTCAACTGATGCAAACTTCATCAATTTGAGACAAGTTCGAAAATGGCAATATCATCCCAGTCCAAATGAATGTTGATTCAGTTAAATTTATTAAGAAATTATAGATATTCAATCAGGAAACCAAATTATTTTAAAATACGAAAATGCGCTTGAATCCAAGTCAGATCATCTTTTGGTTCATTTATATTGGCTATTTGAATGTTTTCAATGTTCTTTTTTTAATAATAATTTCATCATCAATGTTTGGACATGTTTATAATGCAGTCATTTTAGTGATCACTCAACTAAAATGGCACTTGTTTTGTTAGTTTTAGCACACTTTCCATTGTATTTTAGCATTTCTTAGTGGCAATCATAAACATTTTCAAAGTAGTGTGAGAGAAAGTCAGAAACACCAAGTAAAAATAAGTATGAACAAATGTGTAGGTCATCATTTGTCCAAGGTTTAATATTTTTGTTTTGTTCAAGGGTCTTTTTGTTAAATTACACTGTTGCTGTTTGTGATGAATACATTGCTGTTTTTTGTCTTGTTGTATGAACTCAGTGTAGTGTTGACATCACTCTTACTCTAGCTAGGCAGAAGTTACTAACAGGTCTGCTCAATTTGTTGAAACTTGATTAAATGGTTATTATTTAAAAAAAAATGGTGTTAAACACAGTAATGTACTTTATCACAAAACCATACCAAACCTTTGTGAAATTTAGTTCAAATTTGAGAACTATTTATGACTCATCTAGTGGTTAGTAGGCATTTATTTGCAACCTTTATTTGTAACTGACTTAATTGAAACACATCACTCTTGTATTTAAAATGTCTTGGTCTCTGCTGGTGATCTATATACGCCTGGACACCCACTAGGCAGAAACGGTAATTTATTGTCCATTTCTTCATTAAAGGCCAAATAAAACAGAAAGAAACATGAGTTATCCTGTACTCAGCAAGTACCGGAATGTCTAGATGTCTGGACCTGTTAGTCACTAGAAACAACACTCATTACTTTATCTAAAGGTAATTTTAACTAACATTAGTTAGAGGAGTAGATGCTCCTTGATTCTATAGGTTGTACTCATGACATCATAAAGTATATTAACACACTTTTCAGAAGGCCAAGATGTGTTTAATACTTCCCTTTATTTGTCATGGAAAAAACTGTGAAATACAAGCACTTTCCCTTGATATTCCAATTTTTGACCTTGTATTCATGCCAAGCTGGTGCTAAATGAAGTATAATCTTTTTCATATAAGGGCACTTTCAGAAAAACATGAGTTTTTTGACTCGTTTTAGCTTCTGGTCTGATTTGCGACTCTTGAGGTAGGATTAAATTGCCACCTGTTTGCACTACAGTGCTTTAAAGGGTGCTCCAGAGAAAAGTTGGATCACAAGTGTGATCATGATGAAGGTTTGCAGACATGATTTTGAATAACTGGAAGAGTTGGCAGATTTGGTGGAGTTCTGAGGGATTATGAATGGCAGAGGCAACTGTACCACTTAAGGCGAATGATGAATACAGTATTAAAAATAGCTCTGAAGGAGTGAGGGGATGGATGGAGAGAGATGACTCAATCATTGACACAGATTTTCATATCATTTACATTTTATGTTAAAATGGACCTCAAACTCCCTTTTTATTAGGGGTGTAACAGTTCACAGTATGTATTAAACCGTTTCGGTACGGCCTGTTCGGTTCGGTACACTTGCGTACCGTTTCGGTATTCGGTATTTTTATTAAATTATATAAATCTATTATTAGCGCGATATTAAGCGCAGCGGAACAATGTTCCTAGGCGAGTTTCCGCACGGACGCTATTGAGTGACGAGCGCGAGTAGGAAAATGGCAAGGCAAAAGCGAAAGGGAAGCCAGAGCTTGAAGACCCTCTCACCTCACTACGGTCTCGTGTTTGAGAACACTTTGGCTTCTCTGTTAAAATACATAAGGGGGATAGACGAGTGGATAAATTTAAAGTTGTATGCCGACATTGTTCCACGGAGATAGTTTCCGCACGGACGCTATTGAGTGACGAGCACGAGCGCGAGAAGGAAAATTACATGGCAAAAGCGAAAAGGAAAGCCAGAGCTTGAAGACCCTCTCACCTCACTACGGTCTCATGTTTGAGAACACTTTGGCTTCTCTGTTAAAATACATAACGGGGATAGACGAGTGGATAAATTTAAAGTTGTATGCCGACATTGTTCCACGGAGATCGGGCAGGCAACACATCTAACATTTTCTACTGCTGGAGATAATGTCACTGCAACCAGATCTGTGCTCTCTTCAGAAAATGTGGATAGGTAATCTATCCTAACTAGTTGCAGTATTTCATTTTTTATTTAAAAAAATTTGTTTTTCTTAATAAAGAGTGCAATTTATTTAAAATATCACCCAAATGTGCCACTTTTATTTATTTTATGCAAGAATTCTACTGTGTATTGGCAGCTTTTCAAAATAAAGAATATGTAAGTTCTTATTGTTTTGTACCGAACCAAACTCTCCAAGACACTGTACCGAACCGAATACCATTTTAGCGTACCGTTACACCCCTACTTTTTATACATTGAAAGTTGTAGTGTTATTTCTCAATTATATTTAAAAAAAAAAATCAGTCAAAAGCACATCCATTTAAAATGTTAGGTTGTGCTCACTGTGCCTGTAAGGATAACAATGCTGCTCTCCTGACATTCTGTCTAATAATAGTGAAAGTATTCTTTTAAAAACAACTGTACTCACATGTTCTGGGGCTCATCATGAACAGTCTGAACAAGTTTCTAAATCAAGGTCTTCGCAAATGGGCAGTTCTCAAAGCAGTCTGGAGTGAAATGATCCGAACAAATGTCCACATATTTTTGGTTAGACACCAGCAGGTGGCAGTGCATTTCCTTCATGAATAGAATGTGTCTACTATGTCCTCAATGGTTCAGTTGATGGAAATAAATGAACACCATTTATGGATATGAAAAACAATAAGTGAAACAATTAAAGGCGCTGATCTCTGTGCCTAAGAACATCCATCACATTAACCAGATAGATGATCATTTTACTTATGAAAGAAAGGCTGGGGAAGATGCTAATTATCGTAGAAAATGTCAAATCTATGGATGTGCTAAAGGAAGGTAGAAGCTCTGAGCCTGTAAGGTGCCCTTACAGAATAAATGCACCTTTGATTCATTCCATAGCTATGTTGTTCTCTTGGAAAAAGATACCTGAGGGAACCTGAGTCCAATTTGGGGTCCCATTTAAAATACACATATAAGATATGCTATATTGGCAAAAGTAATTCAGTCAGTAATCCAAATAATTTGTTGCAGATTTTCCAATCACTTTTATGCTCACATAAAAGCAAGCAGCTAGGGGTCAGGGGTAGCCTCCTGTCATTGACCTGAAGCTTATTTGGATTTTTCTTATAACGTATGCATAATAGAACAGATTGGTTTATGCTTCTACAGCATGTACCTTGCGGTTTAGACCAGTGATATTCCATATCTTTACAATAAAAATAAAGCTTATAGAACTAGATAATTCAGTCAATTGCATAAGAAGATCCTGATAACAGACATTGGTGTGGCGAGGTTGATTTAAAAATGTTATTTGGTTTTGTGAATGATGACCTTAAGCATTTTGTTGATTGTTGTTCAACTGTTACATTTTAAAATGAAAACTAAATAAATTGGCCAAATGAATGTATGGCTGACTGTTATATGTTTGACACACCTTTTTGGTAACACTTTGACCAGTGTTCCAAAATTTTCCTCCACAGGCATTGCTGTAGTAAATGATTCTTTCTAAACCAGACCCAACCTGAGTATATTTTTTAAAAACCTGCTGTCCAAGAAAAACCTGTTGCAGTTTGACTTGAATCAATACACAAGTGTTCAATGCGCTCTTGGTGTGCTCTTCTATAGCTGTTGGATCAGAGCAATGCAGGTGGAGGAACAAGGCATGTTTTTATGGATGAACATGGGCAGAATGTGTCACCGCAGACATTTTCATGACTCCGCAAGGGCAGTGGCTATCACCTGACTCAGCAGACACTCACATGCATACAGTATATGTACACATTTTTTCACAAGTGGGATGTTGGATATTCACAACCCATTGGTTATTGATATACTGTTTGAATGGGAGTACATTGGCATTGAAAATGGGCCATGGATGTCTTACATGATAACGACTCAAACTCCATGTCCAAGGCAACAAAGGAGCCTCAAGAAGAAGAGCATGAAGGTCCTGAAGTGACCTAGTCAGGAAACAGACCTTCATTCCTTAGAAAACCTTTGGAGGGAGCTGAAGGTTTGAGTAGACAGTCATTGGCCTTGAAACCTAAATGCCATGGAAAGGATTGGCAAATATTAGCAAAATGAAAATCTCTGAAATGGGAAGAAATATTCAACCTCTGCCATTGAGAGGTTTGTGCCATTAAGTACTAAGCCATGTTTTGCAAAGGAGATTATACATAATTTCTACAAAAAATGTGTTCTTTCGAAACTCACTGGACTCACTATCATGTGCTCAAATATATGAACTTTAATCATTTTTGATCATATGGAAGTTATTCTTCATAACTAAGTGCATCGCACCCATCTCCCTTCAGATTTTAACACTTTTAAAATCACACCCTTAATGCAGCTGCTCGTCTCAGATGCACAGATCCGGATCAGCTTGACGGACTAAATGACACCCTTAGGAGGTGACTGTTTTAATCCAGTAATGCTTCACGCACACCCAGTGCTCTGATTGCATGCTGGATTAATCACAGACCCATCAGAGATTCAGATGTCGCTGACCTTGAGGGGTCACCATAACATGATGTAAATGAAGTATTTGGTTAGGACTAGAACTCCATAGGTTTGATTTTGTGTTTACTTATTTCCTTAATTCATATTTGACTGAAAACAATTGCCTTTTTAAACAAATTGAGAGACGACCACTTGAATAGACAAATTTTGAGTTTGATTGAGAGCAACAGGGTGATTTCTACCAAAATTTGTTTTGTGAAATGCGCTTTGTAGATTGATGGATTTTTCAGACTAAAACACTGATGTATTCTGAATATTCTCTGATTTTTAAACATATGTTTAATTATGAGAATTTCAGATGAAAATAGCATTGCAGGCTCGCATTGCAATGTATGATGATCATCTGATGAGAGTTTCTGGCTGCTAAATACATCCTATTATAGTAGTGAGCAGATGGCAATGGCGCATTTACTGTAGATTGACTGCTGTTTCATGGAATCAAATGACACGCAGACACTAAAGTACATCGGCGGAAGTCGCAATATCTCCTGAGCAGACTTTTCACTTGAGTAAAGAAAAGTACTTACGGGTTTGTGTAACTATAAAATCTGTTATTCTAATAAAAAAAAAAAAAAACTATTACAGATATTTTAAAATTAAGAAAGTCACTTTCAAATTCACCGATTTATTAATGGGCACAGCCAGAGTATGTCAGGATTTATTTGATGTACCGATAATTAGTCTCTGTGTGGCCTTAAGTTCTTATGGTTTTTGCCCTCGAGAGAATTTATACTACATTTTAAATACAGACATCATAGAGTGTAGTCAAAGTTTGTGGTTTACTGGGGTGTCGATGTGATTTTGACACATTTCTGTTCCAACTTCCATGATCAGCAGGAAGTGTGTAAACAGTGCTAACAAAGCTGCAGGTCCTGGAAGCACAAAGTAACCAAACCTCACTGGATACCAATTGTTGTCGAACTGATCAAAGGTAAAAGGTCTGCATGCCCCGGGTAATCAAGCAGATGATTCAAAGCATGAATGCAGAAGACGACTCTGCGTATTGATCAGATGTTTTTGGAAGCACACATTCTCCCAGTATAAAGTGCAGTTGTGGTTTCTGAGTGATTGGCTGTGTAAGAACTCCCCTGTGTCCGACTGCAGAGCTCAAACACACTTCCAGAAGCTGTTTAGGTACTTTGATTAGATGGATTGAATTCTTGTCTGTTGTATTGTGTGAGTGTGGTGTGTGTTTCTGTCTTCTGGAGATGCCTGGTGTGATTATTCATGCTACGAGGTGTGCGTGTTGTGAGGTAGATTGTCCTCTAAATGCCAGGCCTGGTGTCATCTCATGACTGCGCCACTGCAATTAGCATATAGAAAACACACCAAGAGCGAGAGAGAGTGAGAGAAGAATGAAGCAAGGTGAAATTTTGCATCAGTTTCAAGACCAAGCTAATGATGTTTTCGTCAATGTGAATGAGAAACTCAATTGGTGGCGCTTTTTACTAATCTACTTTCCTCTATTTGTTTCTCTTTTGATATTTTAAACTCTATATTCATAAACCTAAATGATTTTAACGAAGATTGCCCTGTTCACACGTCAAGTTATTTTAAAAGTGCCTTCTGTGAGGTTTTGCAGTTCATCCACACATGAAGGGGGCACCATTTCAATGTATAATCATTTCAGTGCTTATTAACATTTTGGCTAATTATATATAAAAAAAAAAAAAGAGTTTTGCAGAATGAAAATTAAATATTTTCATGACTGCACCAACACTGCTTTGATTGTTGTCTTTCATTTGTATCCAATTCATTCCAATAATCTCTGCTCGCTCATCTGTGTACATTTCATAATCTTTATCTGTGTCTCAGTTAGATGGAGGAGAGCGAGAGAAGCAGAAGTCGATCTCCAGGAAGGGTCGGTCGGGTGGAGCATGTGGTGGGGAAATGGCTGCGGCGCTCTCGAGACTCTCTCAGCAGGTGAAAGAACTTTATACAGTCAATGATGGTTATATTTAATTCTGATAAATAAGTTTTGCTCAAGCTGATCCTAATGCCACTACTGTGTAGAATGGAACTCAATGTGATGAGAATATTAGTATTCCCTTCAGAGCAGTGTTTTTTTTCAGCCTGTCTGACTCCGTCCTCTCTCTCTGTGTGTCTTTTAAAGAGAGCGTATTTTACGAGGAAGGCGGTCACGGTCTGGAGATTCAAGACGGCAGAACTTCCCTGTGAAGGTGACGGTGGAGCTCACCAGAGACACTCTATTGGACTCCCATGGTTTTACTCTTTCAGCACAGCACCCCCTGCTGGTCAGGGAGGTCACAGCAGGTACACAGATTGTTTGTTTGCACATTTCTTTCACTGTTAGGCTAAAATTCAAAATTATAGGCTAAAATAAAAAAAAATGCTTCCAACTTAATTTATCATTTGTCTAGCGCTGTCTATCATTTAAAATAAAAATAAAAAAAACTTAATGGCACATTTTTTTGCAATTAAAAGACTGGAAGTTTTGGATTTGTAAATGTAAAACCAAAATAATTATTGTAAACTAAAAACAAAAGAAACTATTTAAGTTCAAAATCTGATTGTTTATTGAAAATTTTGTTTAACTTTTAATACAGATTTTCTCATGTAAACAGCATACCTGCAATAAACCATCAATATCCTCCAAATTGAAAATTGAAAGCCATATTTATTATAGGTTATTGATCACAGTTTATTGATCATATAAACAAGAAATATACGCTTCAGGAAAACCTGAATAACATAAGACTTCTCCAAAGGAGGAGGAACAAACTAAATGAAATGAACGATTGACCAGACTTTGTTCACGATTTCACTATAGTCACAGAGAAGGCATGCGTTGTGTCACTGCGATCACCTACAGCGGGGAAACTCAAAATGAGCGATCATGTGACGGAACTCAGACACATGACCAAGGTGGAAGTAAATACATGGTGAAAAGGCAGAAAAAAAGGCATGATTATAACAAACAGTGACAAAAAGTCTTATCCATACTTTTTTGCACGTTGAACAAACACTATTCTAAATGAATCGCATACGTCAACACTAATTTTAAAAGCACTAAATTTGAGATATCTTTCATTCTTTTAATTTTCCTTTGTGGAAATGGCACTGGTGAATTTTCAGCTTTGTGATCCAGTGACTTGAAGTGTGAGAAAGTACATGACACTTGAGCTGGTGTCTGTGAGGTGGCCACCTGCTCGTGTCTCTTTTATTTAATTCATTATGATGCAGGTGTGCACAGCGGGGCTCTCTTCTTCACACAGCAGGGTGTTTTTATTTCTGCTTCTTTTAAAACCCTCAGAAGCTTTGTAGAAAAGAAAAAGAATATCTTTTTTTATTATGTGTTGATTTCTGGATTTCACTTTAGGTGCTATGTAGGGGATTAAAATTTTTTTGTGTTTGCACCAGTAGCGCAATGGTTTTGTGCGCTGACATAGAGTATTGTACAAACGTTTTAGGAAGGTGTGACTTTTTTTTCTACCAATGAACAGAATGCAGTCAATGAACAGAACAATCTAAATCAAATGAATTTTTGGTGTCAATCAAACCACCTTTTACCTTCAAAACAGCAGCAATAATTCTAAAAGGTCTCTTGAAAAAAGTTTTCGAAAGAAATAGGCTGGTAGACCAGAGAATCATTGAAAACTAATCATAGATCTACAATCTGTGGATGTAGCTTCTTCACAACCTCCCGGCTTTTCATGTAATGCCAGACACGCTGAATTATGTTGAATCAGGTCCATGGCATCACTTCTTGTTTTTCGTAATGCTGAAGATTAAAGTTGGGGCAGTTTTCTCCAAATCTCATTTTCTATTTTTAGAAATGCAGCACAAAATGCTCAAGGAACCTCCACAATGACACACTGTTTATTGTATTGTTATCTCTTCAACGAATAAACTCCATTCTACTACAGCCAAATGTATTTTTGCTTTAATTGTACATATTACAACAAGTTTCACATTTTTGTAGGATCAAAAGGTAAATGTAACTTCTTTTAAATCACCAAAAATGTGCACTATTTGTTTTCAAATTAACTTTCTAAACTTGTTTAAAGTTACATTTTGCATGTAATTAATTTAGGGATGTATACTGGCACAATCATATCTCAATAGAAAATTGTCACAATTTGTATTGTGGAGCTACTGGGAGATATCGTCTAGGAGCTGAAGTGTATTTGCGTCTTGGAGTGATTGCGATTCTAGTCACTTCTGAAACTTCTTTACCTTGTCTTCTTGTTTTATGTGATATTTACTAGGAGAAAGTTATTGTTTATTCACATTTTAAATGAGGAATATTATAAAATTAGCTCTCCTGCTCTTCAAGTAAACAAAAAAAAGATGACTTGATGTAAATGTTAACACTGCCCCCTAGTTGAAGTGAAAATGCTCTCATACAGAGTAAACTAGACCCTAGCCTTCTTAGCTTTATGGTATTGTATGTATCGTAAGCAGAGTGTAGCGTTACAGCCCTAAACAATTAATTTTATTTTTAAGATGACTGTGAAAATGTAATATGTAAATATTGTATTCATTGCACAAATTACTTTATAATGTCTTTATTATCCAGTTAATTGATTATCACTTAATCAAGCATGTTAATAATTGCTATTTCCAAACTTGCTTCAAGTATGTCTACCGGTGTATTTCTGTCCAATAATATACTGATGATGGGTCCTAGCGGATAACAGTCTCTAAAGCAAGATGAACAGCAGCTCACTGGATCTTACAGCAAAGCCTCTGTCTGCACAGACTCACTTGTACACACCCTTGCATCCTGCAGTGCTGACTTCAGTCTTTTTGCACCAGAACAGCTGAGAAAAGCCCAAAGGGAAAAACCCACAACCCTACAGTACATAATTATGAGCCAGAGAGGGAAATAGGCGGGCCATGAAGGTCGGTTCTGGCATAGCAGAGAACCATCAGGGAATAAAGTGCTGTTGTCGGGGCAGATTGTGTGCATGTGCGCCTTGGCTTGAAGACAAATGAGTGTAGATGGCAGAACAGAGCGGTGCAGACACTGGATCCACAGAGGCAGCAGACGTGATGTGAATTTCAAACTGATTTTATAACTCTGCGCATTAACACTTGTTTGATTAGTTAATGGGGAAGCTGTTTAATGTTTAACTCATACTCTAGTTGTTCACAGTTGCCAATCTTAATATTTAAGGCACAGTACATAATGTAGAAAACACCTCTATAACTCCTGAATTCACCATTTCAGGAACAATATCAGACTTTGATTTACACTCATCTTACTTCAATTTATGCTTCAGAGTCAAGCCTATGCCGTAGCCTCTGCATAGACAAACCCCCATATGTAATAGGGCCAGTGCTGTGATTGGTCAGTTTGATAGTACAGCAAAGGCATCATATATATCCGTGAAAACATAACGTGACAAATTACTGAGGGAGTAATCAGGGAAGAGCAGAAATATAACGATCTGCAGACTGTTCTTTCAGCAGAGTACAAAAATTGACAGATGGCAGGTTTTATAATATCTCGACATATACTGTTGAGACAAAAGCACTCATCAAACTTCTCATCCAAACTCCAACTCATTTGTAATAGTGCTGCTAGAGAGTCTGTAAATATGACCATATCACACCAATCCTCAATATCATATAAAACTTTGGCATTTCATCTCTGTAGGTATCAAGTATATCTATGCCCATTCCCCATCTACCTCAACCCAAAGGTTTTATTACTGTCCCTTTGCCCAAATATCCATACTACAGTCCACCAACGCCTAGGACCCGCATTATCTGCGGGCTTAGCAAACAACTTCATGTTTTAAGGAAAGTACAATTAGATGTGATCTATATATTGTGTGTGTTCAATTGTAGGAGGTCCAGCAGATGGTCAGCTTTTTCCAGGAGACCAGATCTTAAAAGTGAACAGCAAAGCCATAGACGACCTTTCCCCTGAAGATGTGGATCAGATAATAAAGTAATTTATCAAATTGTAGAGAAAATGTTGTATTTTTTTATGTACTGTGCTATGTATATGTACTTTGTTTTGTTTTTTACTGATAACTTTTATATGATGATATTACGATTAGGAAATTGTAATTTCTGCTGTTCTGCTCTCAGGAATTGCCAGGACTCTGTGACCATGACGATCCTCAGAAATATGACGGTGCGTATAGTCTGGTGAAGTATTCAAAACTCTTAAATTCCACAATCTGCAAATAAAGCTTTAAACATTAAAAAGTCTTGAATCTTCAAATAGAAGTAGAGTTATTGTCATTTCAATAAAATCTGTTTTTGCTTGTAGAATCCGAAATCGTCATTCATAACAGCAGAGAAGAGAGCCCGCCTGAGAAGAAACCCCATTAAAGTGCGCTTTGCAGAAGAAGTTGTTGTCAACGGACACACTCAGGTCAGAAATGACACAAACGCACTCATATGCAGAAAAAACATGGATTCCTGAGTTTTTGGCGGATTCACTGTGTGCAGGGAAACTCTCTTCTCTTCCTGCCCAATGTCCTGAAAGTTTACCTGGAGAATGGTCAGACCAAGGCCTTTAAATTCAACAAGTCCACCACAGTCAAGGTATGGCATTCCTTCTTTTTTATTTTTAATAAACATGGCTTTTAATCTTGGCTTCTGAACTGGGGATTGTTGTCCAAATAAATTCAGATTAGAGGAGTCATCCCTCCAAATTACACCCAAATTTCATTAGGAAGAGATCCAGGAGTATGATCGCATCTCCAGTTAGCGCACAGGAGTGAAGAGTCAACTGATATACTTCTGATGGTGATTTGTATCTGGTGACTGGAGAGGAGCTGGATAGACTTTCCTGAACCAAAATTTCAGTTAGCTGAAAATGTCTTTTTGAACCGTCTGTCATAGGAGTCTACAACTCCCCTTTGAAAGAACTTCTATTAGATCCTGAGGGAGGTTGGAGTCATTGAAACAATATTAATCTTATTGGGACAGGACTATAGTTGCCCAAACAATGTTCTTCTCAGATTGCGTCAGTCATTTCATGTACAGATTGGGATGAGACACACGGGATCTGTTTTGCCAAATCTTCGGTTGGCTTTTCAGCAGGGTGCTCTGCATCTGGGTCAAGGAAATATTAATGCAATGACACTCCCTGCCTGAAGATAACGTTTGCAGTACTACAGATGTGCTCCACATCACATGGGAAAATGGGAAAGAAGACGACAACAGAGAAGAAATCAAAGAACACACGTCTTTTAGATCCTACTCACGTCTTCAAAAGAGCCAGCTTTCAATGGTCATTCTCCTTAAGAAAAACAGATTCGTATGGCAGTGGGATTCTCTTTTATGGGCACCAGTCATTTGGTCAGATTTGTGGTGTCCTGTTGGTGCCCATGGTTTTCAAACGAGACACGTTGTTAGGGAGATAGGGAGATGTGTTCAGTTTGAATATGAAATGATGTACAGAGAGGCAAATAAGTATTTGAACACCCTGCTATTTTGCACGTTCTTCCACTTAGAAATCATGGAGTGGTCTGAAATTTTCAGCGTAGGTGCAGGTCTACTGTGAGAGACATGATCTAAAAAGAAATCCAGAAATCACAATGTATGATTTTTTTAAACTATTTATTTGTATGATACTGCGGTAAATAAGTATTTAAACACCTGAGAAAATAATGTTAATACTTGGTATAGTAGCCTTTGTTTGTGATCACAGAGGTCAAACACTTCCTGTAGTTTTTCACCAGGTTTGCACACACTGCAGGAGGGATTTTGGCTCGTAAGAATTTCTACGTTTAATATTTATAGCAAATATTGGTTTAAAAACAAATGTTACAAGCTCTAAATTCACTGTGTTTAATACAGAAAAATGCAGAACTGCAAGTTATTCTGATGATTGCTCATTTAAGATAAGTGTCAGTGAATATGGATGTATTTTGCTCTAAATCAATCCCCCTGCTCTTTAAGGGTTGTTTGTCTTGCACTCAAAATAACCAAAGTGATCTTTCAAATGTTCGTTCTTTGATTCTCGTTGCTCACTGAAATGAAAGCTTACATGAGTAAATGCTGAGCAGGGAAACATTGCCGTCCCTCATACTACCAGCTAGCCACAGATCCAGAATGACTGCGTGTGAATGAAGGGTTCTTGTTGTCTCTGTGTGCAGGATATCGTTTTGACACTGAAAGGAAAGCTGTCCATTCGCTGCATAGAGCATTTCTCTCTCGTCCTGGAACAGCAATATAACATCGCCAAACTGCTGCTGCTACATGAGGACGAACTCATCCAGAAGGTAACAGCTACTACCAATGAAGCTGGGAAGCATCAGTATTTATTCAGTATACAGACATCGCATTTTTAAATGAAGAAAATGTATGAGATTGACAAGATGAAAGAAAACTAAAATAAATTCAAATGATTGTAGCATTATAAAAAGGTTCATATGTTTTAGAAACTTTTAAATCAAATGTAACATTTTATTCATAATTAGCATAAATGGAAAGGGTCACTTTTGACTAGTGGTGGCCTGAACCGTTCGAGGTAGACGGTGTGTTTAAAATGCAAACTCTCCTCTACCAATGTGCCAAATTTCCTAACAAAATTTAAAATTTTTTTTTTAAATAGTTAATAAAAGACATTCACCAAAAAAGCAATGTCATACCTTACAATTCAAAATAAGGATTATCTGGGAAGTACTAGTAGTTTGTAAAAATGATCATGTTTGTTTATTAAATGGAGTAAAACTGACATGTTCACTGTATTTAAAGTGTTTTAAATGGTTAATAAAAATCTGTTCATTAATTTCAATGGAAAAAAAGTGACCCTTACTACACAAACACGTAAAAAAAAGAGTTTAAGCACAATAGTGTGATATTGTGATCTTTTTGCTAAACGGTATTATATATGGATCTCATACTGGCCCATGTATAACAGGAAACCAAGATTGACCAGGCAAGACTAATGCGATGGCAGCTTGCTGGACAGGTTTGGATACTACAGCACTGGTATAAGCAATTGGTTAGACATGGATAAGACCTCAAAGAAATAAACGTCTGGAGTGGTGGCCATAAGGGTCTTCTCTCCCCAAAATGGAGAGCATTTGAAGTATATTGAGAGCTACTTGGCAAAGGAGTAATATCTATCTGTTGTGGTGACTTTGAGTTACACCGAATCAAAGTTTTGGTAACTGGCAGCACTCTGACTTCTTTGAATCTGAATCAGATTGAACTTTATTACAAGGTGTATTTGGGCATTAATTACAAGCACTTTTTCTGGAGGACTTAGGTACTTCATAAAAGTTGAAGCATACATAAAAAGTAAAATGCCAAAGTCGTCAGATTGACATCAACTTACTGTTGACTCCAAGGTGCAATAAATAGAGGGTGTAAAAACAGAAACGTGCAAAATACAAAGAGATGCAATTGTATGTAAGAAAAAAGTAGGATGCAAATGGGGATGGTATGCAGTACTAAGGGAGGATGGATGATCTGAGGAAAGAAACTTCACTTGTATCCTGGTGTCTAGAGCTCTGAAGTGCCAGCCAAAGGGCAAGAGGTCAAACTGGTGGTGGCTCTGTGAGTGGGTTTCAGGATTTTACCCTCTACTGATTTATGAGCCAAGGACAAAGAATGATAAAAGATAAATATGTGTGTGTTTTCACATACATTTCTGCAATAAGTGTACCCCATGTTCCAAAAACAAACATTTTGATTGTGTTGCTGTTGCTTTTTTAGGTGGTACAAAAGAAGGATTCCCATGACTACAGGTGTCTGTTCAGAGTCTGTTTCATCCCCAGAGATGCAGCGGAACTCATGCAAGAGGATCCAGTGGCCTTTGAGTATCTTTTCCAACAGGTAACACACAGGAAGCATGTTGATATTGACAGTTACTGGTAGATTTTGATTTTGCTTACAATTAAGATTTGTTTAATGTTAAGAATGCTGTTTTGTTTATATTGACAAAATAGGTTCATATGCTTCAAAGTTTTTGAATTGGTTTGAATATTCATTGATTAACTGTATTGACGGAAAATACTCAATCCCAGGAGGTATAACCTATAAAGCCGTTATTATTCTGTTCGGTTGGAGGTTATCGTTGTTGTGTTGCCTTCTTAGTGTGTCTACTGTGTGTGTGTATAGAGTGTTGGAGATGTGCTGCATGAGCGCTATGCTGTGGAGATGAAGTGCAACACAGCACTGAGACTCGCTGCTCTACACATGCATGAGAAAGTGGCGAGCTGTGGACAAACCACCAGAGCTTCGGTTAAGAGTGTTGTGTAAGATCACACGCATGCTCAAAAATACTGAAGCTATAGTAAAAAAAACACTCTGAAGTATGTAACTGCGTGTGTTTACTAGTAAGGAGTTTGGTCTGGAGAGCTTCATCTCTCCTACTCTCCTGAGGAACATGAGAGAGAAAGACCTGAGGAAGGCTCTCAACCACCACATGAAGAAGATCCAGTCTTTGCTGGAACCACGACAGAAGGTGTGTGTCTTTCTACAGTTTCAGAGTTGATTTCCACTGTTGGCAAGAAATGTGTGTAGTGCAGAATTGTTCAAGCCAAAGATTGTCAGATGGCATCTAATCACATCTGCAACACAAAAGGCAAAACAGGAGCAAAGAAGTGGAACCTAGAAACCCCAATGCCAACTACTGTTCAGGATCAGATACAGCCCAAAAGTGCCCATGACTGCGTCAGTTATACTTGTCTACTGTTGAGTCGCTTTAAGGACTCTGGTGCTCTTTGGTCAGGTTATACCAGCAGTCACCAAATGAGGACACGGAGGGGTACTGAGGGTCAGTGAAATCTCTTTTGATTAGTGGATAAGCTTATGTGATAATATTCTGTGGACTGCCCCGTTTTATAAGAAATACACTTAAATGTATATATTTTAACGTATGTCGTATTAACGTAATGACTGCTGAAATGACAATAATCCTACTTGAAATTGATAATAATATAGCCATATATAAATATTTTTTAGACATATATTAATATGTTTGAGGGATTATACTTCCAAGATGAGCGCTGAGCTTGCTGAAAAACAGTAGACCTTTTGGGCTGGAATCTTTAAAGAGGAAAACAGACTGATTCGGACAGGATTAAAAACACAACATACATCTGAGAAACAGAAATTTCGCCAATGACTCCCTATGGAACTTGTGGGCTTCTGACATAAATTGAGTGAGGTATCATCTGTACCTCTTCTTCTCCTCACGTCAGTGAATTAAAATGTATCAATCAATGATGCTGATGGCAAAATCCTTCATTTTAAAGCCTTCTTAACTTCAGTGTGCTGACAATTTTAACAAGTGGGTAATCTCATATGTAAAAAAAGGGGAGTATCCTTTGACTGTTTTGTTGTTTAGATTTTTATTTATTGTTGCATCAGGTGAAAGAAACTGTGTTTGTTTCTTTTGCGTCAGGTAATTTCCATTTCTCAAGCTCGGTTGGCGTATCTGACCCAAATGGCAGAGCTAATTTCATACAGTGGGAGAAGCTACAATGCCACTATGCTGGTGAGAGTGCTTGTTATTTTTATATGTCTGCTACATTAAGCTAAAAAAAACCTGTGCGGCATCAGAGATCGGTAAGACATCCAAAAGAATTGTAAATGTACAATTGTGACAATTTTTACTCAACTAATAGTAAAAGTATCTAACTATTGAGTATTGACTCAAGTCGTCAGTTTCTAATTACGTCCTATCTGTTAAACAAATTAGATCCTTCAGACACCTCCCTATGAAAGTGTCTGCTTTGTTATATCCTATATGTTGAATTAAAATGGGTGATTATGACGTTAATATTAATTGTTGCTGTGTCTTTGCATTGCTAATTAAAAGTCAGAGGATGTGAGGAGAAAAATCAAACATGAAACTTAATGGAACCCTTTTTATTGCTCACATGAAAGAACAATTAAAAGAAAACATTGGTAGAGTGAGGTGTGACAATAAGGTTCTCATAGTAACCAAATCATTTTAAATAGTGATGCATTAGGAATAGACCATCTCTTTTAACATCTTGATGTGAAAAAAGTTGCGTCTCTTCCATATGTTCCACATCAGCTCACAAGGCAGTCACTAATCTTTTATGGTAGTTACAAACAAAAAAATGTTAAAAACCTTGACTATATAAAAGTAACTGAATATAGTTAATAAAGTACTTTAAAAAAAAAAAAAAAGTTTACATAAGTAAAAATGAAATCTTTATATTTGCCTAAAAAGTACTAGTTACACAACATATTTATGTTAGTAAGCTTTAAATGTATCCCTGGAAGTTTTTAGTTTTTATAAAATGTCCTCTTTTTTTGCTGCCAATCTGTAAAATTACCAATTTTTGGACAAACTTTTTGGATATGTAAATGTAAAATCTAAATAATTAATGTAAACTCATGACAACTAAACAATTTAAATTCAAAATAATTTTTTTGTTTATCTTGTAACCCAGATTTTCTCATGCAAACAACATACCTGCAATAAACCATCAATATCCTTCAAATTAACGGTTTGGAATATTTATTATAGTTTATTGATCACAGTTTATTTCTCACAAAAGCAAACAATATAAACATAAAAGTAAACATAAAAGACTCTCATGGGGAAAAACTGAATAATAAGATTTCTTCAAAGGAGGAGGAATAAACTAAACTAAATGAACGAATGACCAGGCTTTGTTCACAAATTCAATATGTTGAATTGAATACAATATCAACATCCCAGAGTGATCTATTTTAGATCCACTTTTGTTTAATAAATATATTTACCTTTAGTGGAAATAATCATTGTGTTTCATCTCTATAGGATGATGCACATAAGCACAACTTTATCTCATTCTAAAGGCAGCTTAATCTTTTGAACCTCGTTTATCTTGCAGACAGAAATGAAATTAAATGGGGACAAAACATAGATTGTTTTTTTTTATCCTCGTTTGTTAAAAGGGATTAAATTGTTTAAAAACTCTAGTGCTTTTGCAGTTGTTGCCCCATGGCTTTGACACAAAATACTATTTAAAACCTTTCTACTTAAGCAGTATGTTGCTCTATGAATACATATTGCTTACTTAACCCCCAAAGCTTGAATGGCATGAAGCCTGAATTATTGGGTGTAGTACTTTATATGTTATTATTTATTCTGCAGCTGCAGGACAGGGAGTCATTGGTGAGTTTGCTGGTGGGAGCGAGATACGGAATCAGCCAAATACTGAACCACCAGCTCAACATGATCTCCACCATCATAGACTTTCACTACATCACCCGCATCGAGGTGCTCTCAGAGTCTGACAGAGTCAGCATGGTCAAGGTTTACCTGCAGGACATCCAGGTGCACAATAGCAGATTTAAATAAAGCACCTGAAATGCTGAAATTGTACCTTTGTGAGGTCCATGTGTGACTAATCTGTCTCCTTTTCCTGTATGTTGCAGCCTATAGCACTGTTAATGGAGTCTGTAGCCGCTAAAGATCTGGCCTGTCTCTTGGCTGGATACTGCAAGCTCTTGGTGGACCCCAACATCAATGTGTTTCGCTGGGGACCCAGACCTAAAATGAGACGCATTATGGCGGAAGAAGGTTGCATTCTTAACTTTTCTCCCATTTTAATTGTTTATGTGAGCCAAATTAACATTCAGAGCCATGAAATCAAAACCATTCACTCAACAGTTTCCAGGTACCATGACATCATGTCCATACCCTCTGTAGCAGTGGCCCCCAATCTGTATTTGGATTGGGGCCATTGCTCTATAGGGACTGCAAACCTAAAAGAGGATATTTTGATTGTGCAGCTTGAATCCTGGTACTAGATTTGCAGAATTTAAGATGTTAAATAGCCAATAAAAATGTATTCCCTTCTAATTTATTCAAGAAAAGTAATATGAATTGCTTAATCGGTCAATGTTTGCCTGTTTCAGGTTATATTTCTCGGTGTGGGAGTGATTCAGAAGATAGTTTAGAGGATGACTACGCCATGGAAGGACTTTTGGATACTCAGCTCTCGGAAGACACTATTTCTAACAATACAAATGATGGAACTGAAGATGGAGAGGAATTTGAGGGAAAAGGTGAAGCACAGACAGAAATGGTCAGAGTGATAGTAACACACCCCTTTTCAGATGATGAAAGTGATGAAGCAAGCAAGAGGCATTCTGTTGGAGACGAGGATTTCTCTGTAACCATGGAGAACCTTTTAGAGACTGGTTGGTACTCTGACCCCCGGGTCAACAGCAGTTTCTCTAGCTTGTCGAGTAACTCGCTGAGTGCGCTGGAGGAGAGCATCAAGGCAGCCATCAGTGGACTTGGAAGAACAGAAATATCCCTCGAAGAGAAGCCATGTTCTGGGGCGTCAAGTCTGGATGTTCATCACCCTTACCTTCTTGATGTGCCAGACAGTTTGGATGAAAAGGGAAGTTTAATCAAACCTGAACGGCCTTCTGACTTGAGACATGATACCAACTCAGGTCTGTGTTTCTCAGAGCTCTCCCAAATGTCTGACAGCTTGCCAAGTCCACCTGCTGCCAGTGATGATGCATTGAGCGATGAAGATGATAACGATGAAGATGGTCGTTCTTCTGGCATGTCGGCAGAATTTGAGGCTGTGTTAGCATCCTGCACCACCAAAAGCATTAATGCTAAATTAGCAGGGGTTAATTTTCAAGCACTTTTTACTAGGATTACCCATCCACCATGTGGACAAGAAGGAAATGGCATAATGAGGAACCCAGCAAAGGAAGGTAAACACGAAGTAGCTACTTCCACAGCAATGACACTGTCTACGCTAAAAAGGACTGTGTCCATGAATATCGCAGAAAAGCTAAAGGACTATAGAGACAGCTGTTCTGAATCCGAGGATGAATTTTTTGATGCCCAGGATCAATTCACCCCTCCTGTCAAAGAGCAAGGCTCTGCAGGTCAGTAAACGGTCTCCTTTTATCACAGTGCATGTGCATCAAAAAGTTTTATTTGATTAACATTTTTTCTCACTCCAAAAGAATTATAAAGCTTGCTTCTGAATTGCTATTGAATTGCCATTTTTATTAATGGGCTTTTATTAAACCCTTTTGCACTTTTCAGCAATGTATTTAGTCTTTCATTTACCTATCTTTTTTCTTTTGCAGAGAAAAGATCTAATTCAAAGACCATAGATCCTTCTCTTAGTGTACATGAAATCAAAATTGGTGCTGAGAAGGAGAAATCTGCCGAGTTCAACAAAAGCATCAAGGACAACTATACAGCAGCAAACCCTTCACTTTCCAATCACTTCACCTTTGTGATCCCTCAATCTAAAAACCCTGAAGTGGAGGTAAATCTGTCTTCAAAGATTTTGCCACCTGAACCATTTTCTGCAAACCACTCCACCTCCCACAAAACCAGGCACTGCAATGGGGACGTTTCAGCACGAAATACCCATCTATCATCTGAACTTCTCGAGATGGAACCAGAGACGATGGAGTTTAAACCAGTCACAGGTACTGGTCCAGCTTTATCTTCTTCGATAATTACAGCAGTACGGCAAGCTACTGTTCACCACCAGACCTTAATTGACCCAGATACTTCTCATAACATACTTAAACCTCAAAATGGAACATCTAACCATATTCCACCATGTCATGAGAAGAAAACTATTGCAAATCATGTGGATCTTGATGGACCTGAAAGTAAAGACATTAAGCCAACTTGGAAAAAGCCAACTCATCTCAAAGGTACGTCTGACTTGGAGAAAACTGCAGTGGAATGTAAGGATTCTCCCCAACAATTACCAAACTCTCTTAAAATAAGAAAACCAGAAAACAAATCCACCCAGGTAAATACGAAGCCTCCGATACCTCCAAAACCATCATTCATTTCTTTACAGCAACCCTCAAATCCAGTTGATTCCCAGCCACAGAAACCTGAGGAAAAGACAAAGATTCCCCTTAATGGTCTTTCTCTACACCCCTGGTCTCAAAGAAATGGAACCAGCACCTCCCCATCATCTACAATGTACAAGGGTGTTTCACTCAGTCATGAGAATCTACGAACTGAACTAAAGCCTGAAATCTCTTCAGTGAAACAAACAAGCGCTTCCACCACTCCTACTCCATCCCCATCTCCGCTACCCTCCCCTTCAGTTCAGTCTGTTGATATTGTTCCAGCAGATCCAACTCAACCTGGAAATAAGTTACCCAGCAGAACAGGCTCTACTGGACGTCTATCGGCCTCAGCCTTGCGTGGCAAGATTCAGGATATGCCATGGTACCTCACTCGTTCCCATGAGATCTTGGGGACTGTAGCACTCAGTAACACCATTTCACCAACAAGCAATAATGCAACCAGTGGGACAGAAGCCAATCATGAATCTTTGAAGGTATCCCCCAAAGCAACTTCAGTACCTTCGTTGATCAACTGGAAAGAGAAAGATGCTGAAGTTGTTATAGTCAAGCTCAAAGATGGACCAGAGGAAATAATTCCAACTCCTGTCAGAGAAACCAACGGAATGCCGACAATGTCATCAAGCCATCCTGACTTAAGACAAAACCGGTCCACAGAAACCACTGAGTTGCACTCGCATTTTGGAAATTGCAAGTCTGAACAGCCCCAGTCACACAAAGGCAATCCATCAGAGATTCAACTTGATAATGCTTCTTCTCTGTCCTCTGCAAGTCCACAACATCGTGATGCTTGTGGCTGTCATACGGTCTATGCCAACTGTTTCAGTGGAGATACTGAAGACAACTGCAGCTTTGATGAGGATATGACTGTCTACGAGTTCTCCCGAAGAAACCAGATCAGCAAACCACCTCAGACAACTTTGGTTCCCTCAACTGCAACACTTATTGGTCCTTCCCCAAATGTCTTATCACTACTCAGAGACTCCCCACGCCCTCTGTTTACATCCTCAGAACTAAGTCCACTCCTGGTTCCACCGAGACCTTTGGAGTCTTTGCCTATAGACCACAGACCAGTAAATAATCCACTCCATTTTCTTCAAGAGCGACGGTACATCTCTGGTCAAAAAGGTGCCAGCCTTAAAGATGGTTATGTCTGTTTGCAGCAAGACATTGATGAGCTTCTTTTGCTGTTGAAAAGAGGGCCTTCTGCTTTATACCCTCCAACCCGGAAGGGAGAATGTGAGAATGGCAACCTCAATAAGCACTCACTATCAGAAACAGAAAGATGCCTGGTTCAGGCAGAGGCGAGGAGGCTAGCTTCAGGATGCCAGAGAGCCACACGAGTAGGCTGGGCACCTGATGATGCACTTATGTCTCTTGGGAACAGTTTTGGGGCTCTTGTGCAACTAACCTCAACCTGCATGCGAGTTCCCTGTCAGGACTGTGGAGCATGTCACGGGGATATTGATGCGGATGAAGCCCTTGGAAAGCTTGAAGAGATTGTGGACCTATATAAGGAGTTTGTAGGTGCTGTAGAGTCATCAAGAAAGGGTGAAGGCGTCAGGCTTTTAGCCAAGCAGTGTACAGTTCTAATTTCAACAGTCTTTTCACTAACACAGCTCTTTCGAACACGGACAACAGACATAGACAATGGAAATGTACCTCTGAACTTTTAAACTCTCCAGCATCCACTTAGAGACACGTGAGAGGGAATTATACCTAAAGTAGCAATGCCTTTCTGGCATCTAAAAACTGTTTGTGTGCTGGCACACAATCTAGTAAGTGCCGTGAACATATACACACACAGTTAGTAAACTAACAAGAGAGAACTGTTACCGTTACCCATTTGTCTTGCCAATCCCCCTATAAACGTAATGGAATTATGCATTCAGGCTTAGCTATTTTCTAATGGTTGGTTGCTTATGTATGTACAGTCTGTAGTATGTATTTATTTTTACATATGGTATACGCGCACCGTGGATTCCAACCAACTATACCTGGATTATTTTGTGTCTATGTGTGAATCCCTACCTCTTGCTCTAATAACTCTTAAAACATTTGCCCCTTTTTCATATTTAATTTCTTTTCCTGCTCCTAATCGAAAGAATGGACATGATGAAAGGACACTCGGCTATTCGAATTCTTTAGAAAGCCCAAATACTAATGCAGTACAGTTTCACTGGATTATCCAAAGTAACTACAAAAAGGTTTTTGTTTCCAGAATGAGAGTAGATTGCAGCAGAACAAGTGGGATTTTTGTACCTGTATGTTGATCTGTTAAATTTGGCTTCAAATGTTGGTTTTTGTATCAGCTGACTGTTAACCATGATGTTTGGTGCGGTCCAAAGATGTCATAGCACAATTGGGGTGTGTTTACACAACCTTGCCACCTTGTTACTGTAGCACCCAAACCACACAATTTCTTCTACATCATTGTTGACTATGCAAATGTCACGATTTATATCGAATTTTCCGCGTATTATCCTTTTTACATTTTATATTGAGATAATTTCTGAAGTTTTGAATCACAAATTTTTATGGTTTGGTGTTCTTCCCAGACAAACCTAGGCCTTATTTTTTTATCGTGGAGGTTTGTTAAATTGCATCATCATTCAAATGCAGCATTTTTGCCTTCTGTTGCTTAAAATGTGTTTGAACAGAATCCAACTGGGTAAACATGAGTTTATGCATTTGTTTTATCTCTCTCTTTTGGTAATAGCATCCATGAAGACTCAACAACTGCTTCTTGCATTGACAGCCCCATATCATTATTTACAATATGACTTCCGAATAGCCATAATCCGTGCCATGACATAAGCAGTATTCTTTATGTTCTAAAATACAAATGCCCCCACAGCCATGTCTTCTTTATTTGACAGAATGCATGGCCACATAAACACAAGTTGTATTCTAATCACAAATTTTCTTAACCTTCCCTTTAATGTCAATCTGTTTTGGAATTTGTTATATCCGTGTAACATGGAGCTATACAAGTGTCTCTTCTGGCAAATTACAGTATCTGAAATTGATTGGTATAACCAGAGCCCTTGAGAACTTACAAAAACTACATGGCGCCTTTGAATATGTAGCACCATCCTAGTGGATGACGGTTAAATGCTTTGATCATCATGTTGATAAAGGTACTTCAACTCTACATTTCTGAACACAACAAACTCTGATATGTTATGGTTGTATCAATACAATAATAAAAATTTTGTATTTGAATATTGAACAGCAATATTTGCACCAGGATTCCTGTAGTAGTGATCAAACTTACTTTAACCCTAATAAACAAGTATGTCTACCAGGGTTCGTTTCAGTTTCATTAGGCAAAAGTCTGAAAACTCATGTATTTGAACCTGCTTTAAAAATTATTAGTCTACTTGTTACTTTAATATCAACCAAGGGTTAAAATTCTGGCAGGCTCTTAGATCATCTTTCACATAGCGTGTCCAGACTACATAAATTATCAAATCATCCAGATCACATGATCAGCTCAAGATCAGAGGATGGATTGACATCCATGTTCAATGAAGTTATTTGACATTAAAGTGCTTCCAGGTGGCGACTGCATTAAACACCCCACCCCCAATAAACACAGACTATGAGATTGTGGTTTCGAGTGAGATTACTGGGATGGTTTGCACCGGTGTTATGAGAAGGAAAATAAACATGCTATAATTGTTCAAATATTCACTGGGAAAAAAAAACTGTGTTTGAATGAAATCTTCCAGTATTATGAAGGTTCTGGTAATGTTTAAAAATGAACTGCTGTTGAATTGTAGCCAATTTGAAGCAAAAAAAAAAGAAACTGCTTGTAAGGTGTATGCATTGAGATGTACACTTGATTAAATTTCAAGGTGAATGAAACTCGAATGAACTGTACATGAATTCAAGGCATCTGGACAACACAAAAAGGGACAATCTATTCTGTTAAATTCCCTCAACTCTGTTCAAGATAATAAAATTTTGATTATGGTTGGCAAGCTTTTATTGGAGTTCCTTTGTGGTAAACATTATTTAATGTATTTTTTGTTTCTTAGAAGGACATTAATTAAAAGTAAAGATGGCATGTGCTCTTATGAACTATTTTGCTGAGATTCAAGTTTTTTATTTCTCTGGCTGGATTTTACTTCACAAGTGGTTTTATTTTGTTTATTAAATAAGCATTAAAATGCTTGTTTTCAAAGAAAACAGACTAAAGCTTCTTGAACCAGCAGGAAATGGCTGAACAAAGTTGTGTAATTTCTTTCTATTAGCATTTTAGCAAAGCTATTGGGTGTTCTGAGTGGCTAAATCATAGTTAATGCTAGCATGGTCAGCTCCAGATATTCCTTATCTATTTCCACATGCAAAATAAAATGCTAATGGATTTATGGAAAAACAGGTTCTATTTTATGCAGGATAGGTTGTCATTCTTAATCAAATAAATACCAAAATGTTAACTATATACTGTATGTTGTTTGAATCTTTTTTTAGTTGTTGACTTTTAGGAAATGGAATGTTTAATTTCTACGAATGTGCAAACGTCTGGTTTGTTTTTGAAAGGGATAAACAGATTAGACATGGGATTAAAGTCATTCAGATTGGAAGGACTAATCTGGAGTTTTATTTCAGAGATTTACTGAATAGATGTAGAAAGGATGAATAAATGTCCAGCCTTTTGTGACAAAATAGGCCTATATGCTAACTCATTTTTTATACATTCCACAGAGGCAGTCTTTAAGGGGCAGATTATTCAGAATAGGTTGGTAGAGTATCTCAACAAGTACATACAGATGTGCTCATTAGCCCAGAAGTTCCATACCCTGGACAAAACTGGATTACTTGTCCATTTTTCAGAAAATATGAATGACAACTAGGGCTGGGTGAGAGAAAAGTAATTGTAAATCAACATTCAGACCGTATAATCAAACTAATTTTAACAAGTACATTTTTAATTACTTTCCCTCTAAAAAAGCACTACCATATCTGTAGTCACGTTACCCCACTCCATTTCCTTAGTGAACCCTTCATTCAAAATCTCTCACTTGTAATATGTGAGCATATTTATCTTACAAAACTTGTCAGTGACATATGAGGGGCGGGAAAACATTATTAAAATAAAAATCGCCCAGCCCAAATGACAACACAAAAACATTTTTTCCATTCATAGTGGTTGTGTGAAATCAGGTTCTGTCAAACTTTTTTCTTTTTAAAGAAACTTTCGAAATGACCCTGATCAAACGTTTACACACCTCAGCACTCAATATTTTGTATTGCCCTTTAACATCAATGACAGCCTGAATTTTCTTGGGGTAGTTGTCGATGAGGTTCTTTATCTTCTCTGTTGGTAAAACAGTCCATTATTCTTGGCAAAAAGCCTTCATGCTTTTTAGCTCTCGCCCAAGTGATTCAATGATTCTATATCCCTTTCCTATTTTTACAGTTTGACTACCTTTTCCTGTAGATGCTTTGACAGTGCATCAGTAGATGAAAGAAGCATGTGTTTTCAAGAGCCCAGAAACAAAGAAAATATTTGCACCCAAACACGTCACAGGTGAGGATGGATACTTTTACCAGGCACTCAAACCCCTTTGTGTTTTTGTGTGTAATCAGGCCAAAACTGCCAGGATACAGATCAAAGAGCCACTTAATTTTGACAATAAGCGCCTTCACCCAACCAATGTGTGAAAAAAATGCAGGATCATTCATAATATATATATATATGTTGTTCATGTTTTTCCTCTTTGGAATGTTCTCTGGGTAAAATGGTATTTTAAGCACAAAATTGTTTTAAATAAAGAAATTGTAGCAATAATGACATCTAGTATATCAGCGAAATTACTTTTTTACTTTCCACCCACAACAATTGTGAAAGTCATTAATGTCGAAAAACACAAATACATAAAAATTGTTTTTCAAGAAACTAGTCACATGTATAAATACATCTAGAATCTTTTGCTGATTGGCAATCACAATAATATCAAGGGCTCATACAGACATCTCTTGTTCTCGTTCAGCGTGGTCCACAAATTCCAGCCAACCTGCTTGTAACACTCTCAACTATCCATGGCTTCCAATACTCCAGCACAGTTTGTGCATCACGTTGTCAGAAAACACTAGAAATGTACTTTCAGTAGTGCAACACTGCTTTTTCACCCCATGTGTCCTACATACACCCAAAAAGTGATAAAACAGTCATGACATTTAGCCGTGTAGACTGGGATTCATCCATCCATTTTGCTGATCATCTTGTATTAATGCTCACATGGGGTAATGCATTTCTTTTTTTTTTTTTTTTACAGTTTCTTAAGGAAATCCAGATTATTCAATGGCTGAACCCTTTGAGGGTGAATAAAAGATGATTAGACTTTCATCAGCAGATGTACCATCCGTTCAAGTGCACTGGGGCAGCTGGCAGTGTCCATACCTCTTATGTAGGAGTAAAGCAATTGATTTGGCTTGGTGCAGAAAATGTGACCTCCTAGGCATTAGAACACCTTTAAGAGGAGCTCATAAGTCGCGTTGATGATCCCCCATGATAGAAGAGATCTGTGGTAGTTAAGAGTGGCACCACGGAAAAGCAGCACAACACTGCCACCTCTTTCTTGCCACACTGTCATTAGCACTTGATGGCAGGGTACAAACTTACCCCCAACTTGCGCTTGAGCTCTCGATTTGACCACATTCAGTGGATAAAACATGATGCCAAGAGCAGCCCCCAGCAGCCCGCCACACACAAAGTCATTTGCCATGTGACCCACACGTGTTTGGGCATCCGGCAGCACCTGCTTTATTGGCCCTCGAAGCCCGAAGAAAAAAACATTACTGGGCCCATTGCGCAATAAAACAGGGACAAGCCCACGGTAACACTCCCGGATTCCATAATCACGCAGGAGTGTCCTGAAGGTGTGCGCTGTGTTATTAAATCGGCTGTTGTGCCGGTGGTCCTGAAGTAGTGTTTGCACCCGTTCGAAGGGTGTTAAAGCAGCCTCTGCAGTACCAGCTAATACTGCGGCGGTGCTGCGTGTCACCAGTTCGGGTGTTCCAATGCTGCGAGCATGCCGCAAGAGCAGCCGGGAGAAATCCTCGTACAGGCCGAACATGATGGCCACAGTGGTGGTTTTTTGCAATAGCGGAGGTAATAGCCCTCGGTAGAGATGCCTCAGTCCTTCCCTTTGTAACTGGTGCATGGCGTCTGTTGCCCGCACCCCATGAAGCTGCTGCCGGAACAAAACTTTCTGAATGGGGAAGGTGACAATGATGTTGGTGAAGGCAGCAAATGACCCGCACATATAATGCTTTCCTCGAGCACCCAAACTGGCTCCTATAAGAGCCAGGCCACCTTTACCCATCTTGGCCTGCGATTGGCAGGCCGAATCTGGGTCCATGGTTGTAATAACCCCCATTGGACTGGTCAGCGGAAGAGATCTGGGGAAGGGGCCATTGATGGCACTGCAACCTACAAAGAAAGAAATGTGAAATTTCAGTCTTAATGGATGTCATTTAGACAAAAGTAACTATATTCAATTGAGGTCATCCTAAAAAAAGTAAATCATTTCTAATAGCTTTAAAACTACATTAGGATTCACTTCTTTAAATGTTTTTTTTTTGTTGTATCAGAGGATCTACTAACATTTCTAATGGGTGTGAAAAGCTGAATTTCATTTCTACCCCTCAGCATTACCACTTCCCCCTCCATTTTGCATTCATGTAAGGCAATGGAAGAAGAGGTGAACAAAGAAAAAGGGATAAGGTGAAAGGGTGCGCTCCAAACTTAGAGATTTCTGGACCCACACAAATGAAAGTATTTTTTGCCATTTATAAAATGTTTGTGTATAAAGGTCGGCAAAATAAAACTCAAATAGAGTGTCATACACAAGTCTACAAAATACTCATGTATGACACTTCAAATCTTCATTTGATTAAATTATTTACTTTTTTTTTTAATACCAGGAGTGGTGCATTTACTGGTTCTTCAAATCTATTTTGCTGACGTAGATATATTTAAAATTTTTGCTCTTAGCACTCGGTTTCAAGGGGAAGGGGTAAGGGTAAGTGAGATAGATGCAACTTAACAATATCTAAAGATCCTCCCCTGAGAATTAACTTCTTCTGTGATTTAGTCTGTATCAGTTTTTGTTATGTTTATGAAAAATATACGGTACAAAGATATTTTTTAAGAAAGCAAGCCAGCCAATTACAGTCCTTGTAGGCTGCATGGATAGTTTTCAAGGTGCGAATCAGGCTATGCCATAGGGGTCTGCACCTAAATATAAATAAGCCTTTAATCTGTACATATGAATGATGGCTGGTTGTAAATAGGTTTGTGCTTTAAAAAGCTTGCAATCTAACCAAATTACAGTCCAAAATATATTCACGTATATTTTATGTATTCACATATACACATTCCCCAGTAGCAGTAAGAGAATGCTGGATTGAACTTTGATCTGCAGCAATGTAATCTAACAATCAATTGCTTGTAATGCTACACCAGAAATGCTCTGCTACCAAGCAGACCAATCCCAAAAGATTAAAAAGTGGACCAATTTATGCCAAGACTACGCCGCAGACTAGAAGTATGAATCTTTTGAATTCTGAAGCAGGGTTCATCTTAGAAACTTGGGCTCCCACCGGACACATCACAGTCCCAAACAATTTACTCAACTGCTAGGCATGAGAATTAACAGATTTTTTAAAATAATTTTAATTAAAAAGCTCACCAATTTCAAGGCCGTATTCAACGCAAATTATTTGAATAGCAGAGCATAAAACTACAAATGGGTGACTTGGAATTGATATTCACTTATTTAGATATTAATGAATAAATGATACAAATATCAATCATATAATCGTTAACATTTTAATATTAACTATAATAGCGTCATTACAATCTAATAATATACGTTTATTTGCCCGTGTCTAATCTGTTCAGACCGTTTAACCTCATGAACTGCTCAGATAAGAGACGTTACCTAACCAGTGATCAAGCAATTCAGTCTGAACCAGGACTAGAGGCTACCATTTTACCTGAGTCAACATTTTCAAGTACATCTGATACGACTACAAAAGGACAAAATGATTTTTCAAACACCTTAAAAAAAAAACTGATATAAAATACCAGAAACAATCACAAAATGTATATGGTTATTTGAGAGAGAAAAAAATTCCAGAAAATTACATTTGTTCTTTATATAGAACTTGTCTTTGGTTCAGTCAATAGAGCTTGGCACTAGCCAGGGAGAACAATAGTAGATTAAATGGTTTCCTTCAATGCAGACAGCATCTGCCAGTAGCATAGATGTCTAAAAGGCTGTTTGAAATAAATCAATTTAATCATAACGTTCATTCAACAGCTTCATTTGATGCTCTTGACTGATGCACCATTCCGTGAATGAAACAACTCTTGCAAACTTCTCCAAAAATAAAACACCAGTTGGTCTGAGGAAATTCTTTAGGGACAGCTGAAGGTCAGAGAGAAGATTGTGTCTTTTAAATATTCATGTGAACTCAAAATAAAGCCAAAAGATTTAGGAAACAATTCTCAAAACTTAAATGTAACACTAGAAACACTCCCTAGTCATGTTCTAACAGGGATGGCAGATCACTGTACCAGCTCAACAGTCGCAACACCTTCCCAACTGGTAAATTCCTCACATATGTAGCTTTTATGAACTAAACCAAAATGTAATAAATGAAATCATCAGTGAGTGTTTCAATCTAATTTGAGTATGAAAGCCAACCTCGTTTGATTATACAGAAAAGAATCATAAATGCATGCAAATTCTTTGCATAATTTAAGCTAAATTGCCTAACATTATTTTGTGACAGATATATGATAAACACTGCCACTACATTCCCTAAAGCAAAACTGGAGAAGAAACAACAAGAAACAAAACTGGTATTTTAAGTCAAACAACCGAAAACCTAAACATTTTAAAGCACCAATTAAACGTGTCCTCTGTGAGGCGTGAGCTAACTTTCTTTAACCGCATTTGTTTTTTTGTTTTTTTTATATCACCGGAATGTCACCGGGTTAAGTTACATTTTACTTTTGCAAATAATACGTTAAAAAATAAACAGAAACTCTGCTTAACGTTGTATCAAGCTAAACATCAGTGACTGAAACCCCCACTCATGCTAAAGCTAATCCTGTGACAGCACAAGTTCAAGTGTATCCTTCGTAACTACACAACCTTTATAGAAATCCTCATTGATGGGAATAAAAATATTAGACGAATGAAGAAGCAAATGTGGGTTTTAACTACCTTCTGATTGCAGTCCAATGAAAAATACTATTTGGTTAGCCTGGTTAAAGATAGGCACACTGCCTTCAGTTTTAAAGTGTTGCTACTTTGGACAGAGTTCAGAACCGGAAGTTACAAAAATCGCACATAGTACTTCCGGCCCGTATCGAAGTTATTTAACCACTGGAGAGCGCAAGAAACCACAATGTAACTGATATTATTGATTATATATGGACTATAGCTGATAGGAAAGTCCTAGCCTTTTATAAGAAAAATTTGGATTCAAACAGGGGTCAGAGCAGCGTCGTGGCGTGTCTAGTGATTTGATTTAGTTCCTTATTTAAATATAGATGTAAACCTGTGCCATATCGCCATACTGATAATACATATTAAATAAATCGACTGTAAAATAATTACACGTTATACAAGAGACTTCAAATGGAATTTGAACATTGCACACATTGACTCCTTGGCAGTAGAGGGCAGTCAAAGAGGACGTGTTGCCTAGCCTTGTCGATTTTCTGAAGAGGGGCAGGCACATTCAGTGGTAAGAAATACACACGTCCATTTTAAAAAACGATTATATTAAAAGTAAAGGCCTTTTGAATCTATATCGTAGCTTTTTTATGCTTAAAAAAGCTTCCTAATTGCGTATGACTTACACCTTTAATATGGGTTTAATATCACAGCCCTCCCCTCTCTCTTTCTCAGTTGGTACAGTCCGTGCCTTCTCTGTGTTCAAGCTTCAAACAACATTCGCGGTAAAATGAGCAGCGTCTAGTCCGGATTATAGGGATTTGTTTTGGGCAACGCTTTCATGGTTAGTCAATAAACTAATGCGAAGATGAGTCGAATGACAAACACGTTGAGGGCCATTCAGCGCGAGATGCAGGTCAGAGTTTGGTATTTACGCGATCTAGTCTTTCAACGAGAGTTGAGTTTAGGTAACTTAGTAGTCACTGTTTAGTAAGTTCTATGCTCACAGTCCCCATGTATGCGTTTAATTGTATATTATGTTGTCTGCTTTAACATCTTTGCATATGAGCGACCTTTTTTGAGGTTTCAGCCTCCTACACAGCTGTTTGTGTTTTAGTTCATGGCTGGATTTGAACCTGTAATCACTTGTACAATGACTTTGTACAAGTGCAAGAGTTTATGTCTGTTTGAAGCCAAAAAGTTGCAACATTAAGTAAATATTTAATTTTAAAATGTCTTCAGTTCATTCTCTTTGCATTTTGTATAGTTACACAACTAATAATTGGATTCTTTATTCACAGTATTTTTCACACCTGTCTAAACTTTTGCACAGTACTGTATATAATTATGTCCATATTTTGTTATTACGGTCTTTTTTTTCCCCAGAATGCAGACCAAAACACTGTTGATGACTTGCTGACGTCACAGTCCTTGGACATCTCCTCCATAGAGAAAGCCAGTTTCTTACTAGGAGACCAGTATTCTCCTCATGGTAAGAGAACATCCCATTTCTATTATACTTACCCAATTTTTGTTTATATACTTTGAATTGAAATATATCTATTTTTAACAAAAAAGTAACCTGTTGGGAGAAGACGATAAGTGAAGAGCACCTGGTTTTAGTCACCATTTTAATGGCCGACGTGTCATTCAATCCATTTCCTGTCTCTTGCAGGGAATCCACTACATAGCACAGCCTTGGGAGATGATATCTGTCCTCTTCCAGAACAGAGTAAAACATCTCCAGAAAAGACGAGCCGAACACAAACTGGGAAAGCTTTCACACCAGTTGTCAACAAGAAAAAAGCTGCCACTGCTTCTAATTCATCGAATAAGAACGCAGCATCAAAGGAGAACCAGGCAACAGAGTCTGTAGTGAGGTAGATCTTGAACTATTTTGCTCTGGTTAGTTATCATCTGAATGATCCCCTAAGAGGATAGTTGTAAATCAAACACCTTCAGCGTTAGTTGTTTTTAAGTATGTTCATCTCTATTAAAAGCCAGTCTTGGTTTTGTGGATTCTGTGACTTCAGTTCACAAGAGCATAAGCCTTTTCTGTGTTCAGGAAAGTTAAAGGGAGCACTTTGGCAACCACGTCGAAAGGTAGAGAAGATATCCTGCAAAGAAAAGCGTCAGTTCCTGTGAGCTCTAAATCTAAGGTGAACTTTAATATTATTTGTTAACTTATTATTTCCTTCTGGAGGCCCATTATTGCAGCGGGGCAATTTGAAAAACACTAATATATAAACATCCATCCAGAAACATTTACATTTTATTTATCTGACTTGTCTGTAAATTAAAATGTGATTTATTCTTAGGCTTACAGATAACACTATAATAAAGTCCCTAGTAGTACCCTTGGAATTATGAACCTGCGGTTGATCTGGTATTAATTGAAATTTACTGTTTCAGAAGGAGAAAACACATGAATCAGTTTATTTTTAATACATGTTTATTTCCAGAAAGGAGGAGCAGTTCAGAGATCAGAAGAAGAAAAATCTCCAACTTCAAGATCTGATCAGGGGAGCCAAAATGTATCCTCAGAGGAGCTGACAGACGAGGATGACAGTTTTGTACGTTTATTTTTTTCATTTCACTGTATCTGCTGAGAGCTAGTTAACGACAGCCATTCAGTACAGCAAGCACTTGTGCAACATAAGGTTTTCACTCTTGAAATGTGTAACCCTGGGTTGTTCTAAACCCCAGATGAACAAAATCCTTTGTTCTCTGTAATCACGTTCTCATTTGCATATGCGCAATGTCACTGTTCATGATTGGACGTACAGTAGGCAACACAGTTTTACAAAAAAAATGTTATAAACTAAATCTATTAAAAAAGTGAAACAATAAATTACCAACATTTATATTATATATGCCTAATGGAACTCTACGCCATTCAAAATAGGCTTGTGAAGCGTGTTTTTGAATAACTTCTGTATGTATTTCGTCACGTTTAGCAAACTACTTGTTTATGGATGTGAACGCATTTCTGGAGCAATAATCCAATCAAAGAAATGCTCTTTGTGTAAATATCATTTTCAAAGTACAGGTGTGAACCGGGTGAAAAGGAGTGTTTAGAATGCAGATAACTCTGGATAAGTTTAGTGTGAACACCCCTATAGGTGGTTAAACATAAAGCACTGATTTAGTGCCAGGGTTCATGAGTCACAAACCTGGTAGTGATGAAAAGCTCTCCATCTGCTCTACTGGACGCACAATAACAGATTTTGTTTCTGTTGATAATAAATGGTTTCTTGTGGTAGGAGTTTGTGAATCATGCTTAAACAAGTTGTAAAGAAGATGAAAATGAAATGGCTTTCATTTGAAAGGCCAGGCAACAAAATTGTGATTGTATTTTATGAGGATCTTAATTGTAGAGGATTTATGTTTGTAATAGCAGCATATTCATGTTGTTCTATTAGCGTCCAAGCAAGGAGCGTTCAAAAGGTCGCAGGAGAACATCTTTTGGTCATCGGCTGAGTGGCCACAAACAGAAAAGGAAATCTTCATCTTCTTCAGGTGAGTCGTATTCTTTTTCTTTAAGGTTAATGCAATATTTAGGTATTTTAGAAAACAAAAAAACATGTTTTTATTTTTTTTTCTAAGCAATCAATCTTGGTACGTTTTAACTCAATGTGACCTTTAATCACCACAATAGCGACAATATTCTACTCTATTTTATAACATAATCTGCTGCCGCACACAACAATATTTCACCGGAGGCTCACATGGATGATGGCTGCTCACTGTGTGAACTCTTCCTCAAGACAAAATAGATCCGCACAAATCTATTGTGAGGCTAAATCAGCAGTATACTATTTCTCACCCCTTCATCATAAATAGTTGAATCTGCATATCGTTACACCTCGTAGCATTTAATAGTTCTAAATGGAATCATTTCCACACATGAATGGGTCTCAGGATAATTCACTCACTATTTGAAATATATTGTTAGAAATGCTTAAATGTGTTCTTTCTTTCTTTGAAAAGAGTAATTATTATAGTTTGTAAAACAATTGCCATTGTAGTTACTAATGAAAAGATTTCTGTATTGTATTGAAGCTGCTCTCATCCATAACCTTGACTCCTCCTCATGATCCAGTCTCTTATCTACGCATGAATCCCGGTTATTGCCATTCTGAGATTAGCCCAGGGTATGTTTGAGACGATCTATGGCACTTTAGCCACTTTGTGGACCTGGTCGGACTTTCTGAAACTCACACACTCATTAATCTGCAGTCTGGCCACAGCCCCCCGGTCCTGCCGAAGCCACAGCAAATTAAGAATTCAGTTAAGCCTCCTGTCTAAAGACCTTGCTATTGATTTGCTGTAACTGGTGACATTTTATGCGCATAGTAAATTTTGTTGTATTTAGTTGCACAGACTTTAAAGTTGACTTGTAAAAGTGACATTTGAAATTATTTTTATTAGCAAAATTGAATGGCTACCCAAGGTAGATATGTTTTAGCTGCTCTGCAGGTGTCTGTGACATCATTTCCCTATGTCTGTATGATTTTCCTTAGCTGAGTTAGAGATATGGTAATATGGTTGCTAAGGTAAACAGTCAGGTTGCTATGGGGAATCAGTGGCATAATATAATTTTCTCTTTATCACAATGTTATATAAAACAACTGCCATGTTTTTATTCTTACAAAAGCTGAAAAGCGGTTGCTAGGGTTAACAGTTTGGTTGTTAGGGAGCCATTAGTGATATCATTGACAACAAACCCTCATGATGTTTCATCCTGATGACAGTTACCATTTCCTGTTTATTTTTAAAAGTCATCATAAGTCAATTGTAAATATTTTTTACTGCCCAACGTTATTATTATTATTTAAAAACACACTTTTGAAAGTGATAATGGAAGATCTCCCAAATCAAATGTTTACAGTTTTAAACTCTCTGTGCGTGTTATTCTTGCTTCTCAAGAAAGAGCAAACCTTTTGAGAAATCCTACTGATCTGAATGTGGTGCTCGATGCATTCCAGGAGTTTGTCTCCAAGTACAAGTGAGTGCGAACTGATTTGCTCCTCTTTGTTACTTAGGAATTCTAGAATGATTTGTTGATGAGATTTGACGTTTCTGCACTGCAGGGAAACCATAAACTCTGCTGCAGTCAATCGCTGCATTGATTCCTTCAGTCGTTCGGTGGAGGGCCAGATGTCAGAGATTGTGAGGCACTTTTGCTTTTGTGAAATTAAATGAACTCATTGCTGATATTTTTAAATGATGTTTTTTTTTCCCTCCTAGATCACAGCAACAAATGAACTGAAAAATGTGAAAAGAGAGAATAACAAGGTAGTACTTGACTACTTGCGTCATATAAACCGTTTTTTGTTGTTTTGTTGTTATCTGTTTTAAGTCTTTTAAAGTGCTTCTTTATTAATATATAATTTACTGGAAATAACCAGTGTTCTCTCTTTCAGTTAAATAGAGCCATAAATCAGAAGAGGACCAGGCTGGTAGAAGCCAATAATGAGCTCATTGAGTAAGAACTCAGTCTCACATAAACATTGACTCACGTCCTGTATGACCGTGATCCCTAATCCCGGGTCAGTGTACCAGTACTGATCCGTGTATCAGTTAGTACTGAGGGCATGCAATACATTTTTTTTTATTTTCCATTTTCTTTGCAACCTGAGTTACCTTTTATTTTGGAGAGAGAAAACATTTTTTTTTACTTATACATGTCCACAATTTAAGCAACAAGCTAGCAAAAAGAGTAAGAAGTGAAAGGAAAGGAAAAGAATACTGAACAGACATTTCCATGAGTCCTACTTTAACCCTAAACCCTTTTTTTACTACTTTACAAACTCTAAAACTGCAATGCTTCATATAATTTTCGTACAGCCCCAACATATTTAAAAACAATTTTTTTTTCATCACATTGCACAATAATCCCATAAAAAAACTGAAAATTTAATTCTGAATATAAAATAGTCCTTTCATCTGTCATATTGTTATAACAGACAAGGTCAAAGCAACGTGAACACAAAAGAAAAACACTTCCAAGGACTGTTTGTGGCATTGTGTTTTGTTTTGTGCCAGAATCTTGAAAAACACAGGCCATATCACAGGTCTTGGTCTTATCCCTTCTTTTCACCAGTAGATGGCACTTATGACAACAAATTGGGGTCTGTGCAATGATCGCGCTTTTTCTCCTATTTTAAAAATGCATTTATCGCTATGGGATTCCTACACATCAAGCCCGCTCTGCAAAATATGTGACTCTTTGATGAGGTATATTCACAGGATCGGTCCATAAGTAGAAATACGTGTATTGCATTTTATTACTGTATGACATTGTTCATTGGTCTGTTTTTCTCAAATACTGCACATATTTTGTATGCCTCTACAACGTTACATTCTATCACACCATTTTAAAAGCAATGAAATGGATTGATTACAATCGTGAAATTACTGAAAGCACACAATTAAGAACATTGAGCAAACCTTTTGTTTGCTGTACTTTTTACATTTGTCTGCTTTCAGGGGGAAGGTGAAGCTTCAGAGCCTCCAGAAGGACCTTGATGAGATGGAGCAGAGATTCAAAGCTTTAACAGAAGGATCCTCTTTACTCCACAATCTAAAGGAGCTCAATACGACATACATGGCGCACCGTTTGACTAACCCAGACCAGCTGGAAACGGTGAGCATAAATGTTACACTGAAATGAACTGGTGATTTGTTTGAGGTGATGTTTATATTCGCTTTTTTTACTTTGTTCCTGATATGAAATTTGCCTTCGTCCCTAAAACTCAAAGTTGTTTGCCATCAATGCAGGGCAGGTCATTTTATTCCAATCTTTTCAGTCATAAACATTTCCATACTGAGGCTACTCAAACGTTAACTTTTGACATCGGAAGATCACTCCAGGTCCCTTGTGAACTTCTAATCGAGGCACTTCTCTGTACCTTAGCCTTGTATTTTGTATCGTCACGATTGAAGGGGTCATCAAAAGAGAAGTGCTTCATTTTTAGCCATATAAACGCTAATAGGACTCCGATAGTTGTTTTGTTATTTTTTTGCTTCATTATAGTCAGCGATGAATTGTATAAAATACAGATACATGTCACACATGGACATTGGGTCCCACCTTCACTCTTGTTAAAGTTTTCAGTCAAACAAATGGATAAATGCAGCTAGCAGAACAGGACACATAAATCAGTTTCTTAAGTTGAACACAATAATCGGTTTTAATGTGGAGCGAGCCAGTGTATGGAATAGGAAATCTGTTAATGTCCATTTTACCTGACACTTTGGTAAACTAGATGAAAAATGTTCACTGGATTATTTAAAAAGGATGAGATCTGAGCTGTAACATCACTCTACTGCTGAAGTGAATTTATAAATGTGTGTGTTTTTTTGTTTTTGTTTTGTTTTTTAATATGCAGGCTGAATCTAGCTTCTTATTATGTGATTCGTATTGCCATCCAATAATAAAAGATGAAACACTGCTGTATTGGTCTGGTTGAATGTTCTTGGTCTGATGCAGAGCATCAAAAAAATCATGTGTTCATATTTTCACATTTTGACCGGCTAGAGAAAAGCTTTAAAGGAAGACTAGTAAGAAGCCCCACTCACTTCCAGGTCTGGGTGAAGGTTTTCTAGCCAGATCAATTGTGTATTTATTTATATCAACAATGTTTGTTCTATAAAAATGCCAATATCCATATCATTTGACAAAACATACATGACTCCTTCAGGTCAAGATAATTTTAATGATTTTTCTGCATCTTATTTTATTTTGTGCTTTTTCTGACAGTATGGCCTCTCCTGCATGCCAGCCATGTTGATGGAAGCCAGGTGCATCATGGGAACAGAGCATCAGCTAAAGAACATCAATGATGCTCTGCAGCAGATTGTTGAGGACACTGAAGGTTGATCATCCAGACACACATTGTGAAGCTCAATAAATGTTTAAAAATGCTTTATAAATATATCCCTTTGCATCTTTAATTATTTAAATATAGTTCTTTTCAGAAATAAATCAATTTAATAATTAAGTTATTTTCAGTATGTCCCGAAATGAAGGAAATAATGATTTTGGACCCAATTATTAATGCAATATTATAAGTGAAATACAAACACGACGTCTGTAGGTTCCCCGTACATCCACAACAACGCACAGCCCCTACCAACTCCCCTGTCGTAATGAACATAGTATAGAGTAATTAACATGTTAACACAATATTTTTTATAAACCAACAGTTTGGTTGCAAGGAGAATCTAAAATAACACAAGGTTTTTTCATCACTGGTGAAATGATGTTCAATAGTTATACTCTTTTAAATGTATCTTAGCTTGGTCCACATTTCCTTAAGCCATGCCACAGAACTTCTCGCTAATGTCCCAAAGTTTTTTGGCAATGGCATCATCCCTGGCCTCGGGTTTGACCTGCACCAGCTGGCAGTCTGAAAAGTATTTACCACTGAGGTGCTCAATGTTCTCCTGAAGGGCGCAGTAAAGTGTGGTCTGGGCACCCGAAACAGGGTCTGTCGCCCAAAACTTGGTCACAAAGGCCAGAAGGAGACGTGCGTGCCACTCACTGATGCCACGGCCTAGCTCTGTTCTCACTGAACCTGAAAGATTACAAACAATCACGTTTATAAATGTTCTTAAAACACATTTTTAGAGGAGGGCTGGGGGCAAAAATTTAATATTTTTTGTATGTGTCTTTAATGTAATTGGAAGCTTTAATATAAATGTAAAAGCCTAGAAAATTTACTTAAAAAATCTTAGAATAAAATCTTAGCCACACAGTTCTCTCTTATATCCAAAATTTTCAAAGAGGAATAGTCATTTAAGGAAAATGTTATCACCACCGTCAAACTAGTAATACGACTAAGAACAGAAAATGTAAAAAATAGTTCGCCTTAGGAAAAAAGAAAGCATGACGATTTCCTTCTAAGAGTCTCTGGGTGAACACTAACCTGGATGGAGGCTGTAGCAGGTGACATTGGTCCCCTGGAGTCGCTTGGCCAGCTCGTGTGTGAAGAGCACGTTACACAGCTTGCTGTGGGTGTAGGCCTTGAATAAATCTCCATCTGATGAGCCCAGGGACAGCCTCTTGTGAGTGAGGATGCAGTCGAAATTAATGGTGCCCAGATCATGCCCACAGGATGATACATTGACCACCCGGCTTGGCTCACATTCCTTTAGCCGCTCTAGCAACAGATTGGTCAGTAGGAATGGCCCAATGTGATTGACTCCGAGGATCATCCCCAGACCATCTTCAGTTCGGCCTGGAGTGGCCAGAGCTAAAGAATGTACACAGGTCTGTTGCAGTTACATTTTGCATTGTAAAGTATACATATAAATGCCTTCGCAAAGAAAACGCAAATGCACAAAACTTCCTTTTTGGGCAACCATATGATGGGAAGCACTATCTTTAATTCGAGGCACAGTGCTACAACACTTTCAATTGGAGTTTTTCAAGGATCCTTCAAATGCCATGTGACTCGTTTCCCAGAAGACACCATGTTTGTTTAAAGCTTCCTTTAATATGGTTTCCATTGTTGGTAATGTAGGAAACATGCGTAGAACCTATTGTAAATACTCAACAGTATTGTAAATACTCAACTGGTGAAAATTTACGTCTGCTTGGAATTGAAAAAGTGGGTGTGGTAAAATGGCCCTATACCGCCACCTACTGCGTTTGTGCTTATGGTGCTTTGTTCATAGGTGAACTAATTTTGCTCACATGTAGAGTATCAAGACTTAAATATAAGTAATATGTTTCCAAAATTGACAGTGACTATTTTAGTGGCTATTCCACGAAAACTTGAAAAGAAACTGAAAATGAAACGACTGTTGTATTTTAACGAACTTAGAGATCTGTTCATCTTCAAACTCCATAATTTGTAATTATAACAATACATCGTGGCACAATATATCACAATACACAATTGTCACAATACATATTGTAAAGTCTTATTTGGTGTCAGTGATGGTGTTTCTAGTCACTTCTGAAACTTCTTTGTTGTCTTTCTTTTTGATTTCATATTTACCAGTACATAGTTATTTTTACTCACATTTTAAATGACAAACAGAAGGAAGATTATAAAACAAACTCTTTCCATCACTTGAAGTAAAACAATGCAAACATTAGCGCTGCCCCCTAGTGGGTGGATGACATTAAATGCTTTAACACAAATCAAAGTAGACTCTAGCCTTCTTAACATCTCAAAACATTTCAATTATTTTTTTTCTTCCACTGATTATATAAATAGTTTCAATAGTTGTTTAAAACGGTTTTCCAAAATATTGTGGTACATATATCAATTAATACTATTGTCATAATATTATACAATATTGTGATGTACAATGTATCTTGAGCACAGTGTATCGTTGCACCCCTGCCATCATTAGAGCTATATCATAAGGCATATTGGATGTGAAATTGCAAAGCATTTTTAATTTTGAGTGTGTTTTAATCTTTTTCTAGGTTTTATAGAATGTCTAACTAATTTTGGGGCTGAGCTTCGAGTGTATATTTTAAAATGGGCAAAAAACTTTCCTTATCTCCTGGATTTATTTTATTTATACCTGATCTATCAGCCTTTCATTTTCAATATCCATGGCCATTAGTTTAGAACATCTACAAGCATATACACTGTGCAGCTTGTAGCATTTATTTTTAGATTGCTATTCATTTATGATGCTGCTATCTCACCAGCATTATTGATAAGCAGGTCCAGTCTGGGCTCAGCCTTCAGGAAGCTTTCAGCAAAAGATCGAATGGATTTTTGACTAGCAAGATCCAGCTGCATGAATATCACACCATCATTTCCAGTTTCCTGTCCAGATATCGATCACAATGTTGAAAAAAATAAACAGAATATCTAATTTTGTTTGCTGTCTACCACTCACTGTTCTAATCTCGTTTGCTGCTGCTTCTCCTTTGCCTTGGCTGCGGCAAGCCAGAATCACCCGAGCTCCTCTCAGTGCTAGCTCTGTGGCCGTCGACTTGCCAATGCCAGTGTTTCCACCTAAAAAAAACACAAGGTGTACATGTAACCGTGCTTTTGTTAACAAGACTTGGATATCAAGCATTAGAAACAAACAACAACGAGAATAATGCAAAGACAAGAAAGTATTTAGAATAAGACTTGACTGAGACTGGAGAGCTACAAGATGAAGGATAATTTAGGTATCTCCCCGCAATTTCATTTGGTCTAACCATGTAGTGTGTTCTGTTATAATCATATGACTATTACGAAATTAATCTGTGTTATAGACCTGTGTTATCACCCGAGTGTCTTTTTCTGTGCAAAGGATCAAAGACAATTCACCATTTCAGGAGGCGAACGACTCACGTCGGACATGTGAGTCACCCAAGGGAGAGCAAGCGAGCTAATGCATGACGACTGAAGTGTAACGTTGCTTTGTTGTTGTGTATTGCAGTTAGAACATGCAGATATATCTGTAATGTGTGATTCATGAATTTTCAATAAATATTTTTGAACTTCAAGCCCTCTCCTGTCTTCCCTGGAATATATTATTATATATTCCCATCAAAGAAAAAGAAATTTCCAACACCAAACTGTACTTAAATCAACAAACGACAAAGACTGTGGCGTGTCTAAACAAGAAATGGCCAAGACAAGACCGGACAATGTAGTAACTAAGAAATGTCAAAGACAGGAAATTACCTTTGTTTGCACCACAGACTTTTAGTGTAGTCTTTTCGGATTTTCTGACCTGAGAAATTTAACTGGCTGGCATTTATCAAAGTTTACACAAATGTGAATATTTTTTCTTCAAAATTCAGTGCCTTGTGCTGCTGATTGTAGAATAGGGTTTAAAATATATTTTTGTAATATTTTTATTAAGGCCTTTAATGGTTTATCACACAGAATTTATATGAAAATGTTAATAATGGATCTACAAATCAAATACCAGTTAAAAATTGTCACAAAATGATCAGATTTGCGATGGGACAAAAACAGAATTCTTTTTTAAAATTTGGTGCCCCTTCCAGAAATATTTTAGAGCGACGAAGATCTTGTAGAGCACCCTCTCTTATTTATCTATTTTGTTTATATATATATATATATATATATATATATATATATATATATATATATATACACACATTCATTTATTTGTTTTATTCCATTTTTATTTATATCATGTTTTCTGATGTATTGGATTTATCGTATTGTTATTTTATCTATTTATTTTTTTAAATTCTGTTTATGTATATTTTATTGTTGTTAATTGTGTGTAGGTGTGTTATTTTATTATAAGTGTGTATTATTTAATTATATTATTTCATTATGTATTGATCACTGTAATGACTCCTTGGAATGCTAGTTCTACAATAATAATAATAATAATAACATACAGAACCCATTCTACGATCTGAACTTTTATTTTGTTCCCATAATGCTAAAAAAATGTGAAAAATAATTAAAATACAACGATAAACAAACAAAAAAATTGTCACAAAACAAATTTGTGTTGTAAAACATTGCCAAAATAAAGATTGCACAGACCTGTAACAATGACAGTTTTCCCATACAGCTTGCCAGTGCCTGTGAAGGTCTTCCTGTGAACAAATATCCTGTGACTAATGAAATATGCAACAAATAAAGCAAAAACAATAGCTAAAAGGAGAATCATTTTGGTTGTTTGGTCTGTTTGTAAGCCCTGGAACTTAAAAATGAGAGTGTAGCTCTGAAGGCTTGCCCTCTTTAAGCACCGCCTGGCCTCAGGAATGCAGGGGGTGTCATTTGTCTATTACATAATACCTTCAAGATTGTGTGAAACAATGTTTGCTCAGGGACCTAAAGCACACTTAATAATAGAATGCTGAATGTGGGTGAGAATAACAAACAAGAATTACAAGTTTGGAATATTAACCATTAAACAGATTTTACTTTTTTTTTCTTGTTAAATGCACTGTAGTATTCAATGTACACACTTTTTTTGTTGTTTGGTAAGATCAGTTGCTGTGGTCTTTCAAACTAAATCTCATTTTGTACATTTTAGTCTGTTCCGGGACGCTTGTTAAGCATCTTGTAAAATACATGGCATTTGTTTGCATGTAAAGTTATCTGTATGCACCTTTTTGATTTTCTAATGATGACCTTGCACTTTCTTTGGACTAAAGGTTTTATTGGAGTGTGATTAGTCCAGACTACAACTAGTTGTTAATAAAACACTCAGTATGTCCATAAGTCACAGTCACAGCCTATCAACATTCTGAAAATCACTGCATAGGATTTAACTGTGATCAAGTTTAACTGGATCAGCACACTATTTCGCTAAATCATTAAATTGTGAAAGCAATTAGTTTATTATATGAAGAATGCAAAGCAGATTTGGCCACTGGGTGACAGTATGCAAGTTTGGACAGGATACCAGGATTACGCCCATCATGGATTTTTGTGGCTACAGAGAGATGGGATCTATAGTTTGGTTCACATTGCTGAAATAGGGGTTTTGGGACACACTAAAAGGTCAGTACCACTGGTGTGTTGGACTCTTAAAACTCGAAAAGCTTTGAGTCAATATTAAGTAGACTTTTTAACTACATTCACTCAATGCTTTTGTTTCTAAAGTTTAGTGAAAGGTCATGTTCACTCCATGAAGACATTTACTTACTACACTAAACTATTTTTTACTCATTAACCATTGCAAAATTGTATGTTACACAATGAAGTAAAACATAATATTCTGTAAAAAATAATGAACTATGCTATGCCGCCTTTCTTTCAATTTCGTCACATGGCATATTGAATATTCTGTAGCGGTTTCTTTTTGTTTTGTGCTAGTGAATGTTGAACGCAGATAAAGGCGTTATCTGAGGATCACTACGCACATGCGCAGTCGGTATTTGGCCATGTGGGCGGGGTTACAATTTCAAGGAACTTGAACTTTTTACGAAGTTAAAGAAACGAAATTGTGACGTGCTCTAACAGACGGAAGCAGCTTAAGGTTTTTTTTCTTATTTAAGGTTTATTTAATCTAAATTTGAGTCCTAAAACGTTGGAGTAGGCTTCGGCGTTTATCCTGACTTCTCTGTGAAACACCTTGCTTTAATTTATCGATTTGAAACAGCTGATAACGCACTGGTAAGTACCTCCTCCAGTTAATTAATAGGAAGTTACTCTTTATGTTAGCTTACATTGTTATTATTTAGTTTTTTAATTATTACTACTACTCGTATTTATTTGTTACTATTATTGTTATCTATAAAAGTATTAAAATTGTTATTATATTATGCGTGGATGTTTACCGACGTCAAGAGCATTGTTTTATATTGGGCTTAAAGATCTGCAATTTTCCTCGTTCCATTTTTTTCCCCTCTTGTTAATGTAAAGTCTCTGAAAAAATAGATACAACTATTTGACGTTAGTCAAATAAGACGAGACAAGCCACGTGACCTACTTTCCGCATCCTAAAGTTGTCTAGTAGGTTATATGGCCACGTAAGCTCTTAATTGTTCAGAAAATCTTAATCATCATGGCACTGTTAGATACTTGTAAAACCTGTTGTTGTCTTAAAATGTGTTTTTGGTACGTGGTCAAATCCCATCCTGATCACAAGCTGCTCCTCATGACACAGTGCCTCAAAACCAAGTTAAACTCGTGTCTACTGTTTATAAATTATTGTAACGTGATCAAGTGATTACATGTGATGAAGTGAGGGGGAAAGGAAGTGTAGGATGAAGTAAAGTCATAATTAATAGCAATTTAATTTGAATAATCAGTGAAGCTTTCAAAAGAACAACAGTGTAAACAAGTATTAATGGTTAAACTAATGTATTAGTCATGAAGCCAATTCAAAAGAACATTTCTCAGTAAATTAAATTGAGTTTAAATGTAAAGAATCTCAACATTAATGTAAAAATTATTGATGTAGTGTGTAGAAAATTTAATTATATCTGATTAAAATGACAGATAAAGGACAAGTACTGATTTCACTTTCTCACTTAAGTTGAAAAATACAAAAATGCTTTCATTCATCTACAGACCCGCTTATTCTCTTTCGGGGTCACAGGGTCTGCTCTCACTTTGGGTGAGAGGTAGGTTGTACACCCTGGACAGGTTGCCAGTCCATCACAAGCCAATTTTGATTTTAGATTATTATTAGAGAATTTAGATTTTTATTATATTAACCTGATGCATGTTTTGGGGATTGTGAGGGGAATCAGGGTACCTGAAGGAAACCCATGCAAGCACAAACTCCTTCCAGTTAGGTCACTGGTGAGCCTCCAACCCACATCTTTCTAACTGAATAATTATTTAATTTTGGGGCGTAATCATTCAAATTAGGTTAAAATTTGCAAAGCCATGGACAACAGGGATTTTTTTCTAAAGCCAATCAAGGCATTAATTATTAAGGGGCTAAAATATTGACTGTATTAGTTTGAATTTGATTATTTTAAAAATTATTCCAGTCAGGCAACTATTAGAAATCAGCTTACCCTATAAGGAAAAAAAATCTAAATATTGGAAAATTAGGGGAGCAATTATTTAGCCTTCAACAAATATTGTTAAATGTGTAAAATGTAAAGATTGTGTCCATTTTCAGTTTTGTAATCAGTGTTAAATTATAATTATTTTTAAGTTCATAGTAATTTTTTGTTGCCTTCCCATTGTTGCAACTTTACTCATCTTTTGCAGAAAACCAGAATAATGTACATGAACCTAAAGGTGTTAGACATTGAATTTTTTTGTTGTTGTTTGAAGATTAATTGTATTTATTAAAAAAAACTACTCTGAAGATTAATGAACCATCAAGTTTGTTTGTAATGGGGCTCTTAGAAGATGAGCCAAGCAGTATGTTTGAATGTGAAGTAGGTGAAAATAGTCATTTAGAGGAACCCAGATGCCCTAACAGGGTGCAAAGATACGGAGATACGGGCTTCTCAATGCCAACATTTACATGGGAGAAATTACATTGCAATCGGAGGAAAGAGATACAAAACACAGGTTCCATGCTACCCTTATTCACACTAGATACTTTTCTAAGGGTCATTGGATATTTTTACAAATAGCGTGTCATATGTAGAACATGATTTTTGAATGAAGGATTCAAATGAATCACCTGCAGCTCCGTGATTCTGAACACTTCAGAGGCCCTAATGCAAGATCTTGGCTACACAAGTAACTTCTTACGTCTATGATATTGATATTAAAAAACTTAAAATAAAAAGTGTACTTAAGCACAAAAGCAAATTATTGGTTCTTCCTGTCTATCTCTGCAGTAGTGACAATGACAGACAGAAGCTCAACAGCTGAAGACTGTGTTGATGCCAAACAAATGAATGACAAAGGGTGAGAGATTTTTACTTTTTAAAATTATTTTATGTTTGGTGTAGTAGACATTACATTAAACATTTTATGATGATGATTTTCAGACAGCAATAATATAGGTGTACTAAAAAGCTTGGTAACACAAGTTTGCTTTGTTTGCATTTCATTTGTGGAACCAATCCCAATCCAGATGCAAAGTTTGTAGCCAATCAGCGGCCACTTCCTCCTCCTCCGAGATGGATAAATGCTATGCTTCACTTTTGCCAGTAGCCACAGCTCCCCCTTTTTATATCCCATTAATTTAAGTTATCTCTAAACTGTACCTTCAATTCAAATCCAACTAGATTGTGCCAGCACTTGATTACTTGAGCTATAATAGTGCTTTTCCACATTTCTTCTGAATTAATATAAAGTTGTTTTACTCCCGTAGGAGTTCCAGTCAGACTGAAGGCAGGGTTGATCAGACTGATGCCAAACCAGAGTCTAATGCTTATCAATACAATACTAACTACCCCACCCTGGGCCAGTGCATCATCATAAACAACAAGAACTTCCAGAGACAGACAGGTGGGGGATTGGGTTTGTTGTTTTGGGTCTGGCAGATATCAAGCAGATGTTTCCATTGTTTCTCAGCATGAAAAACTGCTTAAATGTATAAAAAGTATTTGCATTTAAAAGTTAATAATTCAGCATTAGCAAGTAAGGTTGTTTCCATGAGTTCAACAAGCAAATATGTTTTAATGTGACCAAGGAATGACTTTTTGTCATATTTTTGCCTTTTTGTTATATTCATGCTTTTATAGTTTTCCCCCATGTATTTACTTCCGCCTTGGTCATGTGATAAGAGTTCCGTCACATGACCAAGGTGGTGAAGTCTTGCGTTATTCAGGTTTTCTCTACAAGAGTTTTTTGTTTCCTTTTGTTTTTATATGACTTGTTTTTATGATCAATAAACTATAATAAATATAGTTTTCAAGCCAGCCGTGATTTTGGAGGATACTGATGATTTATTGCAGCTGTGTTGTTTACATGAGAAAATCTGTGTTACAAGTTTTCAACAAACATTTCAACATCATTTTGAACTTAAATAGTTTCTTTGTCTTGGGTTTACCTTTACATATCCAAAAAGTTTGTCTTTTATTAGCGATAAATCGTGGTTAAAAGGAAAAAAAAATTACTTTGTGAAGTTAGAAAATATCAATAATCGAGTAAGTACCCAATATTGGTGACTAATTGGTTAATAATTGTAATCTATTCCAGTATTTGACCCAGTGCTCTGATTCTTCCAATCTGTCTCACAGATTTCTTAACATTCCTATAAATAAACGCACACTCTCACCTAGTGTACACCACCATTACAAAGTAACTCACACACTGTTTCCATATTTTCCTCGTCAATTTTGATCAGGAATGGGAGTTCGTAATGGGACGGATGAAGATGTTAAGAATGTATTGGCAACCTTTTCGAAGCTGGGTTTCAAGATCAAAGTGAATAATGACCAAACAGTCTCCCAGATGCTGAATTTGCTTACTAAAGGTATGTTTTCCACAATGTACATCCTTTACTCAACTGGAAGTACTGTATACTACGAATTGTTTGGGTTCCTACCTCAAATTTTCATGTAATAATTTACAAAAACCACCCATTTTCAAGTTCCTCCATTCCATTCAGCGTCTCAGGAGGATCACAGCAGTTCTGCCATGTTTGTGTGCGTGCTGCTGAGCCATGGGGATGATGGAGTAATCTATGGCACAGACAAAAGCATTGAGCTCAAGCAGCTGTTCAGGCTCTTCAGAGGAGACCGCTGTAAGTCATTGGTGGGCAAACCCAAGCTTTTCTTCATCCAGGTGAGCATTATATTTATTTTGTTATGTTACATCGTCTACATGCTTCAAATTTGACTCTTTTAAAATCGGTTCTCAGGCTTGTCGCGGCTCAGATTTGGATACAGGCATTGAGTCTGACAGTGTAGGTGATGAGGGGACTCAGAGGATTCCTGTGGAGGCAGATTTCCTTTATGCGTACTCAACTGCTCCGGGTATCAACATTTTACTGCTAGTCATGCACAAATTTAAGCATTGGTTCTGACCATTCATAAATATATTTATAGATTGTTACAATTGATTTGATTGTAAGTTTAACTAGTCAGAGATGCATGTTAATATTTTCAAAATGTCATAGCTGGCATTCAAATGACATGTCATGTATCTTCAGTGGTTCTTGGTAGGAGAAGCAGTTAAAAAGCATTAAATACTCTTTTTTTTTTTACTGCACATAACACTGTTTGACTCGTCAATGTGACTAACTAGCATTGATGCATTGAAGATATCTATAATATTGTTAGTTTTAATACAAATTAGAGATATCCTCAAATCAATTTTAAATTACATTTGCATATATTTCTTACTTTGTTTTTTAGTCAGCATGTGTTTTAGTTGTTAAACATTGTTTTGACTCCATAAATATATTTAAATAATAGGTATGCACCGAAATTAAAATTCCAAAACGAAACCGAAAGTTTTAAATGCACTTGGCCGAAAACTGATACCGAAATGGAAATGGCTTCATTAAAAAACATGTTTAAATTATTTTATTTTTGTTTGTATTAAAAAAAACTACAAATTAATTAAGCAATCAAACTTGTATTGATAATAAATAACAGTAATAAGGCTGTTTAACAAAAAAAAAAACTAAATAAAATTTCTTTCTGTAACAAAATTGTGCAAAAAAAAATCTAGCTGCTTTTTTACTTCAATTTTAAATCACTGTACTAGTGCACAAACAGAAGAAAAATAGTTGCAAAAATATTGAAACTTTGCTGTCCTCATCTGAAACTTTGAAGTGCTTGCAAACCGCTAACAAACTGTGTTTGTTGCCTAATGACACCGCGAACGAAACGGGAGGATAGGAGAGGCTTGGCGGCACTTTCGGCTTTTATTTTTGGCACTTTCTTACATTTCAGCCAAAACCGTGAATGCTATTTTGGCCGAAAATTTTCAGTGGCCGAAATTTCGGTGCATCCCTATTAAGTACAGGAATAATTCTATTTATACGAGTATTCCAATAGTCTTATGCTCATGTAATAAAAAAAAAAAATTACAATATATTTTCTAATTTACAATAGATTTAATTTCTGAGATAGAACAGGAATTTACATCACAAACAGGAAGTTACATCACTACCAGGAATGTACAAGTTGCAGAGAGATATTTGGACTCTCAATGAGCCACTTGGCTTCTCTCTTCCCCCTCCTCCCAGCTCCTTTGTCTCTCTTTCCTCAACACAGCATTATATTTGGCTGTTGTCATTGTCAGTGTTTAAGTTAAATTGACACATTTTCTGTTAAATGTTCTTAAACCTTGCTTTGAGTTATGAATTAATATCTAATAACACTCGTTACCTCTGGACTATTTTATTATTGTAGAAAAAAAAACTTTTTAGGCAGATCAAAATGTGTACAAGGGAGACAAAATTCACAATGTTTGCTAAGGAGTACCACAGCGATCAATACTGGGACCTTTGATATTATTTAAAGGATGAACAATCACAATATTCACTTTGAAAACTTATGTAGAATTTTTATGTAGATTACCCAATGGTCTATTGTTCAAAAGCTATTACTCAATTACAGGAATCATTTGGCATAAAAAAATAAAATAAAAACACTAATACTTTCTATCCCTTCCTCAAATCACATAAATATTTTGGTGTTTGGATTGGCTGCTCACTTTGTCTATCCTTCTACAATATCTCAGAGGCTCCAAGAGATTTTGTTTGCAGATTCTCCACAAGCCAATAATATTTGGAACCTGATATCAGACAGTACTCTTGTTACCTGTCAGTAGGTAGATTTGTTCAGGAAATGATTCGTCTGACCAATATTGACATTGAAAATGACCGTACAACAATTAAAATAGTTTAAAGTGAATAATAGATTAAAAAACAATAATGGAAAAAAAAAACTAAAATCTAACTTTAATATCCAACGAAACTAACATAAATCTAACAAAATTTCTTTAAAAGTGTTTTTATCCATGAATACATGTGAGATTAAATCTATGGAATTAATAGATTGTTCAAAAAGTTTAATTTTATCACAGCATTTTTTACTTAACCTGCCTCGCTTTCTCCAACCTTTCCTCAGGTTATTACTCTTGGAGGAACGTCTCTAATGGATCCTGGTTCATCTCTTCACTCTGTGAGATGCTTTTAAAACACGGCAAACAGCTGGAGATCATGCAGATCATGACACGGGTCAATCACAAGGTGGCGCTGGAGTTCAAGTCCTCCTCTAATCTGCCGGGGTTTGATGGCATGAAGCAGATCCCCTGCATTGTTTCTATGTTGACCAAAGAACTGTATTTGCAAAAGTAATCCAGGAATTTGGCACTAGCTAAACTGTGATGTGAAACACATTTTTTTAGATATTGGGAAAGTTTATTCAACGCTCTAAAATCAGTTGAAACGTTTGAAAATGTAATTGTTTTTTTTTCTTTAAAAATATTTAATTGTGAAACTTCTAAAAGCCAGATGACTGCAGGGGCTCAACTTCATTTTTATTTAAATGATTTTGATGCTTTTACCAAACTATAGAATTTTGCTTTTTTGGAACAAAGTGCATTTCAGTTTCCATTTAAACATATGGGAAATTCTAGAGTCATCTGGACTGATTTAAATGATGCCCACTGTGTTTCCTCAAGTGATTGGTGCCGTCAAAGCAAACAAGTATTTATTTCAACAGAACTAGTTCAGTGGTATGGATCAAGATGTGCGTATGTAATCATCCAAATTAATCATTTTTGACACAAAAGATTACCCTAGAGTAGGGATTCAAGGGAATAACTTTTGTTTTTCATTTTGATGAACCAGTGACTCAGATTTTGCTCATAAACTTTTGTAATACGGATAATGAGGGCGCAGTTCTCACACAGAGCATTGAATTAGTCTAATGTTAAAGTCTGATACTTGATGCCAATCAGTCTCTAGAAGGATGCATCTTTACTAGAATAGATTATAAGGTGCGTAAAGTTGTTGCAATGCTCAAAAACCATCTCATTTTGACGGTATCGGGCAGTGTGGATTAGTAGTCATAACAGCAAATTGTTAAAGATTTAGACAAAAGCGCATGTCAACTAAAGGGAAAATAGCTGCTCTTGATTAGTCGCACACTGATTAGTGTTTTTTTTTTGTACAAACTGTGTGCAATTTGCACTTAATTGGAATGTATGGCATTATAAACTGGACATTTGTATTGTTAATAATACTCAGGGTCACAAAATCATCTTTCCAAGCTGTTATTATATTGTTAAAAATAATATTATTTGCTTAGTCATTTTATTATCTGCTCATTATGTCTCTGTTGCAGTAATTCCAAAATATATGCTCTTTATAAAAGACAATAACTATGCATATGAAGACGAGAGGTGGAGAGGGTGACCTTTTCCATAAATTGTATTTTCTCTGCACTTTAAATGTGTGCTTTAACACTGGGGCTCATTTGATACTGAAAAGCAATCATAAAAGAGTTCAAAATGTTAATTGAGTTTCGATTCCTGAAGTGAACAGGACAAAATGTTTAATATGAACATACATACAAAGTGCAGGTACCTGTTGGACACTAAATAGATAAATAATCTGGTGCTAATAAATTGGTGAAGGTAAAAAAATAAAACCATTGCTCCAGTTATTGCTTTTGCTTGTTTCGCACCAGTCAGACACTAGATGGCGCAGCATCCCTCAGTCTTCTGAGAGCCGAAATGAACACAAGGTGTGTTCCTGAGAAGAGCAACTGAAAGAGGAACAGATCCCTGAAACTTCACCCATATTTATGCCAGGCTTGTATTTGAACTGTTCCTCAAGCTGTTTCCCTTTCAGATTTTTTCATTATGTAGAAACTGATCAACTACTTCATATGCCCTTATTTGGCACCCACGTGGTTTTATAAATGTCTTTGCGCAGGCTTTCTTTGAGATATTTTACTTCATCTACATCGCATCTATTATTTAAATAGAAAGCATGTTGTTGGAGCTGATCTGTTGCATCACACGTTGGGAGTTTCAGGGCTTGGGAGCATAGATAAGCCTTGAGGCGCTCTCTGTTTGTTGTAGCTGTGCAATGGTGAGACTGACAGAAACTCTCGCTTATTCAGCTTAAATATCTGCTTATGTAACTTAGTAAGTGCACCATTGGAACATGGTGCTAAAGTAATGCATGCAACAATTATTGCAGATAAAATGTGTTTAAAAAAAATACTCTGCAATTCATACACTTCTGAAAGGATTTGTGTGCTGCACGTAGCAACTTAGTTTCTTTTCTACCCACTTCTCCTTTAAGCGCCAGTAGCGAAACAACGAGGAAGTGAAAATGAAATCGACTAGCTTCAGCTTTGCGCCCGATGAGCAGGCGATTAGACACACTACTATGACGAAGGTCAATGCTACTCATTAATATATAGTAGCTCAGGAGGTGCGGCAATAGAGCGCCAATGGCGCAATAACGACAAACCAAATATAAGGTTCAAGAAATACACTTTGTAATGTTTAAATATATCTTAATAGATATTAACAGCATGTATGGTTTTATTTAGGGAAAAGTATCCATCATTTATTTGGGTGTGACAATAAATCTCAGCGCAATATATCTTGAGAAAAAATATAACAATGCATACAGAAGAAATTCCAGGAGATATTGTCTAGGATCGTCATGTAAAAAAAAAAAATAATCAAGATTTACGAGAAAAGAAACTGTAGAGCTCCATATAACGAGTTTATGTTTATAGATGTTTTAGTAAACTTTTATATTTCATACTTTGAGTGCTGCCTCACAAAGGCTGAACGCTATTACACTTTTATAAATATCAAACCAAACCCAGGTGTTCTTCCATGTACAGTTAGTTTTATTAACATTTAGTTTTATTTTCCAATAACAGCTAAACTGT
>SRMA01025930.1:18056-33557 GCA_007224835.1 Danionella cerebrum | reverse complement strand
TATATATATATATATATATATATATATATATATTTCCCTCCTGGGCATCAGGAAGCCGCAGACCCTGCAGGCTGTTGATAACACGTCTGTTAACATAACCTTGTTTTGAGGAACAATAGATGCCTTAAACAATGATAGAAGATAGTAACATGCAGGTTTTTTGAGTAATATGCACATTTATGCACATCCTGTTACAACATCTCTTGTTGCTGACAAGTGCATTAGTGTTGTTGCTGTTTTGAGACAAGTAGTCATGTGCATTCTTGTGCTCAGCATAATATAAATATACAAAATTGACATTGAGATGAGAGAATTGTGACAATCACTTCCATGGTACTTAGCACAAGTAGTTACCTGTCTGACCATCTTCTCAAGGAACTTTAAAAAGTTGCCCATGCATTAGTATATTTAGGTAAGTAGTTCTTAAGGGTCTAATACTTCCACAGTGAGAGACAGAATGTAAAAATAAAAATCCGGATAATTGTATGATTTAAAAAAAAGTGAATTGTAAATTACCAGGTCAATTAAGTATCACTTGCTAATCAACCAGATTTCTGACTCTCAAAGATTTGTTATTTGAGAGTCAGCAAAGTCATCTTCACAACACTATTTGTAGGCACAAAACGAAATTCCTCCATTTTAAATTTAGACTTTGTTCCAGTTTATTCCAAACAGATTAATCCATGCAAATAATATCATTTTTATTTAAATAGCACCCTAGTTCTAAAACAACAGAGTACATTAAACGTAATGAATCACCAAAATTCAATTATTTTCTGTCACTGCTTCTTCATTGTCAGGGTATTTAGTACATTTTGAGGGAGGGACGGGGAGTATAGACACTAAACAGGTGGCCAGTCCATCACAGGGTAACACAAACATTCACTCCCAGTGGAATTTAGAGAGTTCCTGATTGTACCCACAGGAAACCCGCACAAGCACAGGGATACATGTAACTCGTCTCAGGAAGGCCAAAAAAGATTACAGTTTCAAACGTGCAATTAATAAATTCAAATGCTTACAATTTTATTCCTGTCGCGACCCCAAAACTGAGTTATATACCAAAGCCAAGACATCTTTGTACTGCTGCCCTCCGTTATGTTCTCTTCAGAGCAGCTGTGTGACATGAAATGTCCGTTAAGAACAGTTGTGAGCTGCGAGCAGTTGTGTGTCTGAAAGGCTTTCAGATAGAACAGCGGAAGTGCAACTCAGGGTGATGTGCACTGGTGCCCCAGAAGCCTGTACGCCACAAATCACTCTGCTGTCCAGGATCCCGTGTGCATTGTGAGAACAGACTGATATTTAGAGCTTCTAGAATTATTTCTAATTGATTCCAATAACTCGAATATTTATGGTTCACACATGCTAATAATAGTTTTGTTGTGTCACACTTTTTGCTATTTTGTATTGTTTATTAAAGGGGTCGTGACATTCTTTTATTTTTTATATTATGTTGTTTAATAATATGTTGGTCTAAATGTATGGGAAATGTGATTCAAGGTTTTTCTTTTTTATTAAAATCACTTTCAATCACTTCTTTTTGTAGCCCAGGCTTATTCCGGAAATGGGCTGAGATTTTCATTCGGTAAACTTCGTAAATACTCCCCAGTTACTCACCTATTGGTGAATGATTTGCATATTCAAGGCTTGTATGCAAAGTGCTTGTTAAGTCTGACATTGCTCTGTGCTTCCGGGTCATGAAAAAGGTGCTGAAACTTTGATCATTATCACACCAAAAGCGCTTTAAATCAGTTTTAAATCGAGTGAAGCATGATGTGTAGATTACCAATAATGTGTTATAACAAAAGTTTGAGTCAATGTGTCCTAAAAGAAATAACGTTTATATTAATGTATCCATAGCTTTCATTTCCGAAACGCAGTTTCCACTTTTAATATAATTTTTTTAGGACACCTTGACTCTAACCTTTATTACGACTCATTATTGATAATCTAAACATAATGTTTCATTTGATTTAACACTGATTTAAAGCGCTTTTGGTATGATGATCAAATTTTCAGCAACTTCTACTATAGTCTGTCAGTGGAACAGTGGAGCGCCAGAACCTGGAAGTGACTTAAAAAGCGAATTCTCCCTCACATCTTCCGTGAGCATCAGACAGTAACTTTCCATACAACTCATAAATATGCAAAACAGCTAATGTTCACATTAGTGTTGGGCGATAAATCGATTTTAATCGATTAACTCTACTCTGTGGTGTATATCGATGTGTTTGTGTCGAAATCCTATCTGTAACACTTCCCCGTTTCCGTACAATGCCTGTTCGCCCTGTGATCTTTCGTAGGAATGCACGTGGCTCAAATTCCTCTGCGTTTACCATATATTTAGGTACACAAATAATGGCTGTGAGCGGCAGCAGCAGTTTAAACAGTGACTCAGACACGGATTACGGATTGATGTTTGCTCTGCTATCGGGGTATTTTTGAGGCAGCTAGATTAATAAATAAGTTTATGATCTACAAATAAATGTCAAGGGATGGACAAAAATAAATCAGATTCACAAACACTTAAAATTACATTAAAACAATCTACGAATATGTTTTCAAGAGTCACTGGTACAAATTTGAAATAAAGAAACCAAATTCCCAAATACAGGTCAGGAAGCCGGTTGTGTACAATACTCTTTTTTTGAGGTTTGAATTGATGCGTTTTCAACTAACCCGGGATTATACATTGTCTGCATGTTTATACATTGATCCGCGCATCACTAGCAGTAAACTTGTGCTTCGCGATCATTTATTAATACATTTAGCTCATTTAAAAACTACATCTAGTATCACTAACTTGGGTTTCTCTTTATCCTGCAGCACGTCCAGTCTTTTCTATTTGCACCCAAGGAAAAAAAGCTACGGATGCCTCTACCCAGCATGTCATCCTTCATTTCTGCAGATAAACCCAACTTCAAGATCACCACCGTCCAGGAATCCGTCCCCTCGCCCTTCAGTGCACCCTTCTCTGATGGTACATCCTGGAGCTATTTGAACAGCCCCTGCCCATCCGTTCCACCACCCTCCCACGAGAAGCGTGCCAGTGTCATCATGAAAACCTCAGACGTCTCCAAATCTTCTGTCAAGAGCTGCTGATGCCCACTGAACTTGGAAACACCAAAAAGAAATAAACACTAGAAAAACGTTGAGAAACCTCACTGCTTCGCAGACAGGAAGTGATGCGTGAGCAGAACATCAGGGAGATTTAATTACAGAGACATTGTTTTCTGTAAGCTGATCCGAAGCCATAGGGACTGTGGAGTTGTGTTGCCAGATTGGAAATCTCATTGCATCAAAAAAGTCACAACCGAGATGGACCGAGGGATTGTGAATGTGATTCCCTCACAAGAGCCTTTGGGTCAAGCCACCATTTTCCAGTAAACAGTCATTGCCTCAGACATGGAGATGCTGGCCCTAAGCTACCCAATGTCTTCTGTTACTCCTTGCCCAACAGATATGGATCCAAAAGAATATTATCGACATCATGTAGTCTTCCCCCACCAGGCCGAGCCTAGAAATTCTGTTAATTAAATGAATGAGGTGACAGAGGGCTGCTCCTGCACTCTCCAGGCTGCAGGGGGGTCATGGGACATCTCCTAAGCAAAGATACAAGCGTTTAAGGTCGGGGACCCTTTGCAAGCCCTTCTCTGACTTTGCAGGACTAGAGGTTTGTGTAAAATCAATGTCAGTCTTTTTTTTATTTAGTCATTAATTCACAATAATCTGTGTATCATTCTTTCATTTGCAGTTGTTGTTGTTGTCTGAACCAGAAGTTAACATCTTAAAGAAGGTTCCCCAAACACATGTACATCTGCAAACCTGTTTGTTTTGAAAACAGGTTATTTCTCACACCTTGTACAAAAAATACTGTCCACACAAAAACTCAAAAACACCATAAAAAGGTGTTCTAAACAAACTGGTGGCGGTTGACTAAAATGCTGAAATCGTGTCTTAATTAAAAAAAGGAATTCAGCATAGAGTTTGCAAAAACATGAACACCTCTGTTCAGTGATCAAACAGGAAACATTTGAATGTAATCCTATACCTGCTGTAAGACACTATGCCAGAGTAAACAGCTACCAATCCTCATTTTGTCCGCCATTAGACAAATGAAGATGCTGAACAGTGATGCTGAACAGCACAAGATGTGATGAAAATAGCTGCGTTTACAAACAGCCTTTTTAAGGGCATTTTGGAATTTTTTGGAAACATTTAAAGCATTTTTGGAAACCAGAAAAAATGTTTATCAAAAATATTATATGCACAACTGAGTAGAATAAACTTTTATCCAATAAGAAAAAATACGCCTCAACTTTCATGGAAACATCCAATGTAATGCAATGACAAAATGTGCAGTTACATGAAAACCAGTGAGGAGATAACAATGGCCTCTACCTAGAATATTGTTTTTAGTTTAGTTTAAAAAAAAAAAAAACAAGTGAATGAATGATACACAGATTTCAAGCAGCAGTAGCTGCGATAATTCTTTGAGATTTAAAGGAAAAAAAAGAAAGGGGTCCTAGGATTATCTAAACTAGGACTATTGGGCTACCTTCTCGTACCTTCCCTTGTTTGATTGTTGGAACAATGTTAAGGAAACCCTCTGTTTGTAAATAAAGACTTGATGACCTCATGAGGTACAATTTGGTGTTTGGTTTCAAATCCAGACACACTCATGCTTCTTTAGTCCAATTTTAGAGGGTTGTTCAACCAAAATGACAATTATGTAGGGGTGTAATGATATATTATGGCACAATATATCGCAATACAAAATTGTCACAATACATATTGTGAAGCCACTCGGAGATATCGTCTAGGAGTGTATAAGTTTATATGCATCTTATGGTGATTCTAGGCACTTCTGAAACTTATTTACCTTGTCTTCTTGTTTTATGTAATATTTACTAGGAGAAAATTTTCCTTTACTCACATTTAAAATGAGAAATATAAAATTAACTCTCTCAATCACTTGGAGCAAAAAAAGGCTGACTTACTGCAAACACTGCCCCCTTTGTGGATGGATGATATTGCATGCAAGACCCTAGTTGGTAAAAATCTTGTTGTAAAATATCCTGATGCATACTGTATCATGGACATAATATCGAGGTATGTATCGTATTGTGAGCAGATTGTATCATTACACTCTTAAAATCAATTTTTTTTATTCCAGACTTTTTTATTTTTTTCAATATATTAACAAAATTATGACAAAATTACAACAAAACTCTACAAGAGCAGGAAGCCTGAGGTTCATAAAATATAAGGTTAAAAACATTATAATTGATTGTGCATCCTTTAGATATCATTACTATCATGCAGATATGTTAAATATCATGTGTCTGGCAACACTGGAGTGTTTATGTACATGTAGAATAGAGGGAACATTGCTGAATCGCCTTTAGCACCTTATGGATGAGCACTGGCTGTCATATTCAGTGACTCTTTGATCGCAATTTATATAAAGATGAGAGAAAATTCAAGTGCACATAAACGCCATGAGAGTAAGTCATCTTGTGGTCTTGATTGTAAGTAAAAATATATTTTTTATGTCTGAATCAATGGATTTAAATATCATCTTGTATGATGGGCCCCCTGTGTGTGCGCATTAGCCTGTGGTTTGTATTATTGGCAACAGAGCACTTGTTTTTAAAGGAAAATAATTTTTTATGTCTATTTCTACTGTAATTGTGAATGTGACTATTTGTAAATGTTCTACTTGTCTCTGGTTCTGTGTTCAATCCCAGATAATGTGTGTGCCTTTCAGACTTTTACAAGGGCTTCTTTTTATTATTTTCTTCAGATGATGGTGTATAATTCTCACATGAACATAAGAATAAATGAGAGACACTGTTCAGATTTGTGTTGGTCCTGTTGTCGTTTGTCTGCCTGGTTTCTGCATGTTTTTTTTTTCTGAGGATGTATTCATCTTAGTTGGTGTTACAGGAGTTTGCTGATGCCATATTTTATTTTTTTTTATAAAGGTAGGTCTTTATAACGTTTCATGAAACTATTGACAATTATGCAACACTGTTGTGTAAAGCGATCTGACCTGGGAATGTGAGCGTGTTTGTGGAAGGGAGTGGTCTGTCTCTCATTTGGGTTCTGTTTCTTCTAATTCAATTTTTAATTATCGCTGGGTCACTATGGCAACACTGATGCACATCATTAGCTGCGTAGCTGCACAACTGCAAAGATCCACAGCTGTATGAAAGCTCTGCATACCCTTATGGCAGACCAAATTGTTTTCAAAGAACTGTGTTGATTTTTTTTTTTACTTTAGAAAATATTTTAGACTATATACTCCTGCAAAGCAGATTTATCAAACTTTTGACAAAATGGGCCATTATTATTATTATTTTTATTATCATGTATATATTCAGAAAATGTGTTTTATGTGTAATATTTTAAATGAATGTATTAACTTGTATTAATATTGGTTAATATTACTATGATCATTTTTCTTTGCTGTCATTTGCACTGATGTGTGTCCAGCAGTGGTGTAAACAGTACTGAAATATCATACTTGAGTGCCATTACTTGCCCAAGAAAGTAAAGTAAAAGTTTCTGTTCTAAATTCGACTCAAAGTATGAGTAAAAAGTATTGGTACTTCTAAAAATACTCAAAACTAGTGAGTATTACACTGATAAATTATTTCATTTTATATTTTACAAATGGAAAATTTCTCATCACATTGTCAATCGCACATCAAAACCATTTTGTTAAGGGGTTTTTTTTACAACCAAAATGACAATAGAGAAGAGAAAGAGAAGAAAGCAACAGACAGAAAGAGCAAGAGGGAGAGAAGGAAACAAGGGAAGCACGAAAGAAATGAGACTTTTTTTGTTATTTAAGATAAAAACTTCTCAATTACAATAGTTTGAGTATTTGTAATTAGTGTCTTTACACCACTGGTGTCCAGGCACTTTAGATTTTTGTTTTTTATCTGTGTGGTTTAGCACGTGTTTAGGTGAAGCATTTGTCTTGGTTTACAGACATTTCAGAGAATCACTGTTTAACTGACATATTCGGAGTGAATGTGGGTTTAGCTATAATGCGAAATTAATAGACGCTTCATAAAGTTAAACTCCAATGTTAATGTAATTGTACGCACAAATAACCTTGTATGAGATTACTTTTTATTGATAAATGAGTTGGTGGAGTTTGTAAACGTATAACTAAATGTTGAAGATGGCGCCATACTCCAATTAAGTCAATAAAAGTCAACGATCAACAATTTAAATCAACAATTTATATAAAATAGGAAACCGCTCGATCGTTGACTTTTATTGACTTAATTGGAGTATGGCGCCATCTTGCGCCATCAAACTTCTAAAACATTATCGGACTTATCGCATTTATAAAGAACTCAGGTCAAATCTACGAACAATTAAAAACGTAATCGTTTGACTTCTGCTTTATATATGCGATAAATCCGATAATGTTTTAGAAGTTTGGTTTGAAAAGCCGTGGATGTGCATGTTGCTATTAAAAAGGATTTCAACAACAACAAGATAATTTATATATTTTAAATTAAATTACATGAGTATTTGAACAGCGTTTGTTGTGTCAAATATAAATACAATTAAACCCGTTTACAAATTAACTTCTACAATATTCTGTTAATAATTAAAAAATAACGCTACATTTATTGAACCTTGTACCGAAAACATATTGTTTTTGCTTCTCAAATCAGTTTTTTTTATTTGAGGAATCAAGAAACAGATAATTTTTAGGGTAATATCCAGACAATATTTAATTTGTGTTCTTATTGTAACATTACAAGATATAACAGCACAAATAGATCCAGGGAACCTTGTAACAAACGGTGAGTCTCGTGGTCGCGACCCGCCCCTTCACCCGGAGAGTTGTTTCCCCGCATCAGCAGAAGCGCTGCCCGTCATTCGGTCACTCTGAGCCCGCGGAGTACCATGAGTTGCGCCGCGCTCCTCTTCCTTCTTTTACTCCAATCTTCGTTTTGTTTCGCAAACCGAAAACTACTCGTGTTTCTGATCGATGGATTTCGGTACGATTATATGGACGATTTGCAAAACTTGCCCGGGTTTCGAGAGATTGTGGACAATGGGGTGAAAGTGGATTACCTGACTCCAGATTTCCCCAGTCTGTCCTACCCAAACTACTATTCTCTGATGACAGGCAAGATCGATCATCTTTATTTCATTTAATTAGTTCTTTTGTTTTACATTTTTTTAATTATTTAATTTATCTGTATTTCCTTTATACTGTGGGGCAAAGATTGGGCACTGGAAGACCTGCCTCCATATATGTTCTATTGGATTCAGGTCTAGCTAGGCTACTTGAGGACCTTAAATTTTTCTTACGCAGACACTCTGTAAATGCCCTGGCTGTGAGTCCGGTGTCATTGTTTGTTGGAAGTCCCATCCATCCTCACCACAATGCGCTGTCCCCTTTTACAGAAAACCAACCCCATAGCCTGATGTTTCCACCGCAAGCCTCACAGTTGGGATGGCTTTCTTTCTCCAAATAAATCAAGTGCCAAATAAACCACATGACCTTCTCCTATGGCTTCCCTGGATCATTCAGGGCCTGGACATATATTGGCTTAGATAGGGGATCTTGTGCATGCCCCAAGATGAAGTCACATGGGAAGACTATTTCTAAGTCTTCCTATCTTGCACGAAGTTCCACTTTGAGGGAGAACCCACACTCCTTCTCACTAAGCTATTTGCTTTTCATCATGTAGCTTATTCCAGCCTTTGTAAAGGTCTACAGTTTTGTCCCTGGTGTCCTCATGCAGCTATTTTGTTTTACTCATCCGGTAAAGACCATTGTTTGAATCAATGATTGATGGGTGGACGTGTTGCATGTTCAGGTAATTAGTTGACACAGGTGAAATTAATCAGAGTGGAGTAAAGGGGACAAATTATTACAATAATCTATTAAAGATTAATTAATGAGTCTACATGAGATTCTTGCTTCTTCATGAAAAGTAATTTATTCATTTATTTTTTTCTATATCTGCTTCCTGCTTCTCCAGCGCACTTTGGGCAAAAGGCAGGGTACACCCGGGACAGGTCCAGTCCATTGCAGACTTTCGGGATTATTTTTTGTTTTCAGTTTCTCACAGTTGAGCAAATGACAAGTCTCTTAATTTTTATTGTGAATTTGGAAACATTAAAAGGAAAATTTTATACATTTTGAGAAGGACATCCATATTTAATATGCACAAGAGTTGAATCTCGGTTGACGATCAGCTTTGTTAATGTAAATATTACTGTCTATTAGATAAAATTTCTTCAGTATGTTTGGAGGACTTAAGTATCTCAAATCATTGGTTTTTAATTTACAGCTGAGATTGTGCTATTAAACAATTATTTAATTGTCTTTTTTGGAAGTGCTGATCTTGTGCTTTACACAGTGTTCATCTGTACAGTCAGCACATTACATTTAAATGGATGGATCAACCCAAAATGAACTTTCAACAGAGTCCAACCCTTTATGAGTGCCTGTTTTATTAGTGCACAAAATACATTTTAAACTATCATTAAAACATGTTTTTTTTTCATTTACTAAAAGCTTTCATTAGTGTAGTGTCCATTATATTTTTGTGAACTATCTATTTTTTGTGAAACATTGAATAATGCCATTAAAATGGAGGCTTGATCACATTTGCACGGTCAAGTACTGTACAATGAAACATGCCTGACCATGCAGAACAGTACAGTAGCTGATCCGGCTCTTTGCCAAGGTCTGGCTTTTGCAGATGGCCATGAATGGGGTCTCTCTGTGTTTTGTCTTTCATTCGTACATGATGCATGGCTGTTTATTTCCAATAAGGACGATGGTATCTATTGAAGCCTTTCCTGGCTCTGAGCCCCTGTGGTGCATTGTTAAAAATGTAGGATTTATAAGCATGGTGTACCTCTATTACAAAGCTAATAAGAAAGAGAACTGCAATTAATCAACATCGACCCCCTACAGCATGTTTACAGACAAGCACCAATTATTTTGATTCATATCGACACTCATCATGTCACTTTGAGGTTCTTCTGGTGTTCCAGAAAAACACAATGCTATTTTGTTTTTAGGAAGACACTGCGAGGTGCATCAGATGACTGGGAATTACATGTGGGATGAGGGCAGCAACAAAGAATTCCTGATCGGCACAAATCTGGACAGCCGCTTGCCCCTGTGGTGGAATGGTTCAGAGCCTCTATGGGTCACCCTGCAGAAACTGGGAAAGAGAGTCTACATGTACTACTGGCCTGGTGTGTGCACACTTTTGCCCTTTTCATGGTTTGTTATATTCTATATGGTAATGTGTAGCAAATTGCGTCTTATTCGCTAATACTTAAATATAGCTTTATGATTTTAATGCTATGTTTTTTACTTTTCCTTATCCAAATTCTGACACTTCTTCAGTGTTTATTGTGTCAATTCACACAAAAGCTCTTCAAGGCCTCTTGATTGTATTAAGGGTATACAACTGGTTTCCATGTGCTCAGGTTGTGAAGTGACGATCCTTGGAGTCAGGCCTACGTTTTGTGAAGAGTATGTGTACAATCCCACGGAGAAGAACCTAACTGATGCAATGGAGAACGCACTCAATGCACTCAAGTAAGAATGCAGGATACCCCAGAAATTTCCAATACGGTTCTGTAAATTCACAGAATTGATAAACCAATAAGTGCATGATTTAGGCAGAACAAAAAACTGATAGAAAGACAAAGGTCATTATGTCTTTTGGCCATCAACATCTAACCCCTCCAGCTTGATTGCTTGTTGCAAAATATGCTCAAACAAGGCAACCATTCTGAAATCTGCGTCTAAAGATGGCAATAAGAACAATGTGCTCACTGCCAGGATGAGGTCATATTAAAACAGAGTTCCTTTGATAAATTAATTTTTCTGCTTAAGTTGGAACATTTTACTGTACATTATTTTTAAACAAAGCTCAATTGGGTGTTGTTGAATATAGAGGAAATGACCCTTTACTGTTCACTAATGCTGTGTCTTTTGTTCATGTATAGACTCATAATATTCAGACAGGGAGCGTTGAAATCTGGTAAAGACAAAATCAGTAGAAATCTACTCCTTGGTGCGTTTTAAATATAAAGAAATGTCTGGTTAACAGTTGATCGCCTGATCTAATTTGATGTCACAGAAACTACAGAAATCTACAGAGAATAGTGAAGATATCAATGCTTTAACCATAGTCACTTCATTATTTCTTCCTTTTTTATATAATGACAGAGTTAATCGAAACAAACATGATAAAAGGACCAAATTTCCAAATAACACAAAAGTTTAAACGTTTTTGGTTGTAGACAGAATAAAGAAATATCTCATTATGACATTTTACTGTCATCCCAAGCATGACTGACTGCTCCGAGCTCCACTTGGATCAAGTGAATCCCTCACTGTGGCACAACATTTTTCTAGAAACATCTTGTAATGAGAGACATTTTGAAATCCTGTAGTTGGACCATGTTTAAGATTTTTAGAAGATCTCAAACTTGCCACCAGGTTTCATAATCAAAAGGGGTTAAAAGTGCTATTCCAGCCTGTCTATACCCTGAATTGGTTAAAAGAGTAAATGACCAGTAGTTTGTGTTTTCAACAGAAGCAATAAAGCAGACATGGCTGCTATCTATTACGAGAAGATTGACGTTGAAGGTCATCACTTTGGGCCACATTCTCCAGAAATAGACCGTGCTGTTCACTCCCTGGACCAGGCATTCCAGACCCTCAATCTGAAAATCAAGGTATTTTCCAGAGCCTATAGCATCTACTTATGTGAGTCTGACACTAGACCCAAAACACCCTCCATGGTTCCAGACATCTACTTTAACCATGGTTTTAAATAACTGGCATTCAATGTTTTGAACAAGCAGTTGTGTATGTGATCGTGTACATGTCAAAAACACCCAGTGCCACAGCTCCCATTACACAGAATACGGTCAAACATTTAGAATGTTAGAATATTTTGAGTTCCAGGTTTATAATTAGTTCCTAACATTATCAGACTACAAAATTATTTCCAACACAATGTAACTGTAAAGCCCTGCCCAAACGTCCATGCTTATTTCAAAATGTCTATTTTTCTGCGCGGTTATGCTGTCCGTCCACACATAACCTCAGCACCGTTTTCAAATAACCGTGAATTTTTTGGAAAAGCCACCCTAGGTGGTGTGTACTGGAGTATTATGTAACCAGGGGGTGGAGTCACACTGTGTTGACAGAGTAACTGGGGTCATAGCGAGGTCTATCTTGCAGTTTATTATGTTATTGTGGCTTATACATTGCATGTTCAGGATTACATGCACATGTTTCCCATTTGATCACCGAACAGATGCACTTGTGTTTTTGCACACACAGTGTTAAATAACAATTTTTAAAATGCTATGAATCGACTGCCACCTGTTGGTTTGGTAGTCATAACAGTGTTTCAGTGGTGTTTGAGTGTCCATGTGCTTGCTTTTATGTTTACACCGTTTTTTGGAAATGGTGTAACTGGTTGAAAAGTTTCTAAAATGGTAAACACTACTTAAAATCTCAAAGGGCGATGCACATTGAGCTTTGTTCTTCTGTTCACCAGCCATGTGCTTGTTAATAGCTTGGAGCTGTTGAGTCATTTTGTCTAAGTACAAGATTTCTTGCTTCTGATGGACCTGATCAGTTAAGCCGGCCACTAGTTTTTCCCCAAGTCATTGTCTCCCCTTAGTCTGTTAGGTTGCTGGTTCATTACTTAAATATATTATCATGTTCTTGTGTGATCATTCATTTGGTTTAAGTTTTTCTTGTACTTGGTATAGTTTATTTTTTCCTCTTATGAGTGATTCTTAAATGTATTAGTATCATTATTCTGCATTACGATTATTGTCCTTTACCCTTACACCACATAAAACACACCACCACTTTGCGGTTGCAAACCACTGGCGCTACCCTGTAAAAAAAGTTCATTTGCAGCCCTGTTGATGTGTGTCTAAGAAAAACAAAGAAAATCGCACTGTTCCTCTCATCTAAACAAAGGATAGTGAAAACACTGCTAAGACATCAGAGATGAACTGAAAACTGTTCATAATCTGAGGTACATAGAGCAGTTGTTCAACCACATCGTTGCCTCCCTAATAATATATATATATTCCTTTTTTTCAGGAAAAGAAAATGAGAGAGGAAATAAATGTGGTGATGTTTTCGGATCACGGCATGACTCAGATCAAGTGGATGGAGAAGGTCATTGAACTAGACAAATGTATTGAGATGTCAAATATCATTAAAATAATGGACAGAGGGCCGGTGGTCAGTCTGTGGCCCAAACTGGACAAGTTTGAAGAGGTAGGATTCACATTATAACTCTGAACAGAACTCTGTTTTTGTTTCTGAGATTTTTTTTTTTACCTGCTAAAGCATTATAATTATAAAGAAAACTGGTCATGGTCACTGTATGTATTGATAAGTGTGTCAACAATTGCTTAGATTCACTGTTTTAATAGTCAAAATAAATAGGTTACAGCATGAAACTCACTGAAGTGCACATTTATATGTTGATTTAGGTTTACCAGAACCTGAGCAAAGTGGAAAACATAAAAGTTTATAAGAAACACGATATCCCAGATCGATACTATTACAAGGATGGGCGGTTCGTCTCAACGCTGACGCTAGTCGCAGATCCAGGCTGGTTCATCACAGAGGTCAGTGAGAAGATGGATGATGTGGTGGAATTTTCTGAAGACTCTGAAACCAAAGTTAGTGGAAAATAGGAAAGTGGCTTTATTTTAGACAGACAGGGAGGAAAGAGAGGCAGGATGCTTTGCGTGTTCCTCTTTTAATATGCGCACTCACTTCTTGTTATGTGGGCTATGACACATTTCCACTTTAGGAAAAATATGAAGAGTGAGAAATTAGAAGGGTTAAATACAGTGATTTAAACATTTCTCACACAATTATTTGCTTTTAAGTAGAGATGCACCTATACAACTTTCATGGATAATGTGGGATATTGTCACATCCCAAAAACAGAATCGTATCGGCGAGTACCAGAAAAAAAATTGTATTTGTATTTTTTTATTGGTGAATCCCTACTTTTAAGTAGTTTTGGATTGGTCACATTGTTTAAAAAAAAAAATCACAAATTCTTGAAAGATCTAATAAGAAATATACCAGATTTCATTTTTGTAATAAGAATAAACTACTCATATATTGATGCAGATACTGCTGCACTTTATGATCATTTTTATTTATTAATTGTGTAAACATAATAATTAATCCCAAAATTAAGACAAATGTTGTCTGCCTTCACATAAATAGTTGTTATTTGTCACTTCTTATTAATGCCCCTATTCCTCTGAATTTTAATTAGAGGATCTCAACAGATAACCGGTTCCTGCTCTTGGATGGGTGTGCTTCAGGTGGGACTGCCCTCTCCTCTGGGACGGCACGTAGTTTGTGGTCCCGTCTCCGGGGGTGCTACTGCTCTTGCCTTGCCGGGTGCCGGCTGCTTCTGCGGAGACGGGGGGCTCTGTGGTCCGGGGGTGGGGGGTGGTGGGTGTGTCCGGGCGGCGGGGGGGGGCGGTGTGGCTGGATTGGCCTCTTGGGCGGTGTGGGGGGGGCCTCTGGGGTCCGTGCTCGCGGGTGCCGCTGCCTTTGCGGCCGCCTGGTGGTGGGCCTGTCCGCGCCCGTGCTGCGGCCGGGGCCCGCCGGGTGGGGGGGTTGGGGGTGTGGTGGGGGGTGGTGGCTCGGGGACCGGTTGGGGGCTGTGGGGGTTGTCCGCGCTGGGTGTGGGGGGGTCTCCTACTCAGGTACTGCTGACTCTGTGCACACGCGACCAGCAGTTCTTGGACGTGTGTGTGTGTGTGTGTGCGTGTGTGTGTGTGTGTGAGTGTGCATGTATAGGGGGGTGTGTTCGGGTGAATGCGTGTGTATGTGTGGGCACCTCCTCGCACCCCCCCGCCTCCCTGGTGGGGCCGCGGCCGGGCCCGGGTCCGGGGGCATTGCCGCCGGGGGCTGTGCGGGTGGTGATGGTCGCGGGTGGGGCCTGCTGGGGCCTCCCCGTGCTGTCGGGGGGGGCCAGCCTGGCCGCTGTTGGGTGGGCCGCCCCCCGGCTGTGGCGGGCGCATCCCCGCTGTCTCGCTTCCGGGTGCGGGGCATTTCTCTCTGGTGGTGCTGTCGGTTCCCGGTGGGGTGGGGTGGGATGCTCTGGCTCGGGAGTCCGGGGCCCCGGTCATGTCGACCCACGGGGGGTGGAATGATCCACCAGGTTACTTCGGTCTGGTTGCAGAGCCGGTTCTGTGTCGGACCTTGCAGCGCACTCGGGCATAGAGGAGTGAGGGTGATACGTGGGAAGTTGTTCGGCCACTGGTGGGTTGGGTCTGCTGTCCCTGGGCACCGTGTGCTGCAATTGTTTGTTGGTTAGATATGTGTGGTTCGTCCAGCTCGCTGTTTGTGATCTTTGGTATGTTATGTATTTTTCCTCACATGTAGCTGAGTTACATTTTAAAGCGTACAACATTATT